>JAZGTK010004203.1:0-15966 GCA_036877625.1 Ambastaia sidthimunki | reverse complement strand
TTGCCCTCCCCTCCCCTCTGTTGCCCTCCCATTACCCCGGGGGGAAGGGGCAGATTACTGGGCTGCGTCACTAATCAAATGAGCCCTGACTCATAACGAACTAATCACCTCGTTAGTACTGGATTTATGATTATTTAATTCATTGACTTTATTGCACCTTAATGAATTCAAATGAGAAGTTAAATTGATATTTGCCACAGGCGACGTCTTTTTGAAAATCAGGTGACGTAGAGAATGAAGCGAAAATCCTCATCAATTACTGCATTAAAGATATTCATGATGCCAAACTCATTCTGTTCATGTAGAATAAGAAACTGGAAACTGTTTACATGGCGCCATCTGGTGCTTGATTTGAGAACATAGACTCACAAAATACAGTCAGGATAAAAATCATTTAACTTGAACAAAAACAAGCACAAATTGTGTTTAGAGTAACACACATACAATGGAGTGGGGTGTGAGACAAAAGATTAAACTAGGATAAGCACTAAAGCACTGGAAAGTCTCAGCTAAGAATTTTAGGTTGTAAGAATATCTCTGTAACGTTTTTATTAAGCAACAAAAACATTAAAATGTTATTAATGATAACATTTGGATTGTGTCTCTCTCTTTGAAAGGAGCAATGTGCTCAGTTCAGTGCGGCACCAGGCAGAACTACCCAGCGGTCTGAAGAGGGTGACGTTGACCCCATTTCACCAATGCAGCTGCCAGAGTGGAAACAGCAAGCTGCCACCCCAGGGTCCCAAGAGCACGACCCCAGGTCACAGCGGGTCACCAAACGCAACCGCAAACTATTAAAAACCAGTCCAGTGGTACCACCTCAGACAAACTCTTCCTCCTCTCTACCTTCATCATCTTCATACACCACAGCAGAGAGCTCTCGAGAGCTGTCTGAGATCCAGGAGTCTCGACGGAGAATCATAAGAGAAGTTTGTGCAAAGTACCGTAGTAATATCTCACGAACGATAACTCCTCACCTCGTCTCCAGAATTTATGTTGAAGACAGATATAAGCTTCTTTACTGTGAGGTGCCCAAAGCCGGCTGCTCTAACTGGAAGAGAGTTCTGATGGTGCTAGCCGGAGTCACCAACTCCACCGATGAAATTAATCACATGGCCGCCCATTACGACAACCACCTGAAGCGACTGGACAGCTTTGACAGGCAGGGCATCACGAAGCGTCTGGAGACCTACACCAAAGTCATGTTTGTCAGGGAGCCCATGGATAGACTAGTGTCTGCATTCAGGGATAAATTCGAGAGCCCAAATTCCTATTATCATCCTGTATTTGGAAAAGCCATTATCTCAAAATACAGGGTGAACGCATCTAAGGTGGCTTTGAAGACAGGAAGTGGGGTGACATTTCAAGAGTTCATCCATTATTTGCTGGACGTCCATCGGCCGGTGGGAATGGACATCCACTGGGAACCAGTTAATCAGCTCTGCAGTCCATGTCATCTGCATTATGACTTTATAGGAAAGGTTGAGAGCTTGGCTGAGGAGGCCAGTTTCTTTTTACAAAAGATCGGTGCCCCGGAGAACCTGATGTTCCCCTCGATCAAAGACGGGAACCCTAAAGCAGCCAGAACTTCAACTGAGATCACACATAGTTATTTTTCACAGCTGAACGCCTCTGAGAGACAGAGAGCTTATGACTTCTACTACATGGACTACCTGATGTTTAACTACTCAAAACCCTACAAAGATTTGTACTGAAGGTTTTTGATGTGCATATTTGTGCACACCATTCATTGTTCACTCAGTGCTAGAATCAGACTCATCAGACCCTCTCCTGCAGTACCACAGTCACAATCAGCCCTCTCCAACACATCAACACAAAATAATCTTTGTTTGCCAAACAAAATTTGGAAGACAAAGGCTATACTATGTTAAGAATAAATTACAAATTTCTGCGTTACAATGTGAACAGTACATGAAATTTCCTTTAAGCTGCAATCTGTAACTTTTGCCTCCGCCATCTCTGTTTGAAACATAAAAATGCAGTTTACTTTACATACTTTTCATATGAAGTCAAATGCAGCCAAACTGAGATTTCAGGGCAAATCAGACCCGACAGCTCGGATTATAAATCATAATTATAAACTTACTGTTGTGAATCAGGGTAAAATAAGAAGACTGTTTTAAACATTGTCATGAACTGGCTCAATAACTGATTTTTGTTTGTTTTTAATCCAAAAAAGTTACGGGCTGCAGCTTTAAGTATAAAATACCTGTCAATCTTCCAATCAATATGATCAGACTGCCAAATTTTTACACAATTTGATTTCAACTGCAAAATAATATTTTACAAGATGCCACTTGCTCAGTTAAACATGTGATGTAATGTCTCATACAGTATATACTGCACAGTGCTGAGTTAGTGCACTAGTGTTCCATGTCGAACACAGCCAATATTTATTCTACACAAGTAGCAAAGGGCAAAATTTTAGGAGGGATACAATTATTTTGTCTTATCACTTTCATAATATTATGGGTAATATGTTGCTTTTTAAATATACTATAGTAATACTATGCTATTTGTTGAAATACCTTTGAGTGCCGTGTAAATACAGTGGTACATGAATATGGTATTCATATAAAAACCACGGTAAAACCATCAGATACCGTGGTACCATCACATTACTTATAAGGGATATATATATATATATATATATACACGCACATATAGAACATAACTCTTCAGAAAACACTCAGAATCAGAAGACTGCAAACTACACTGATATTTTCTGATAAAAATCTTTATCTATAATTGTAAAAAGGGCATTCAGAAAACTATATTTTTATATGTATTTGTAAAATGGCTTTCGATGTGCACAAGGCTTCTGTTTTTCATTCATCTTTCAGTCACTCGTTGTGTGTTGGGAAATATGTTTATTTCCGTGAGAAATCGACAAAACTCGCCTAACTTCTGTGCACTAAATCCTGTTAAATGATGTGTAATAGATAACACAAGGATGTGCGTGAGTGTGTGTGTAAGGCTACGCTGATGTCTTGTATATTAACCTGGGTGTGTTTTTTTAAAAACACAAAATATTAAACTCATATAGAACATATTTTATTTATTTAATGCAAAGACACCATTTAAGAGCTATATATAAACATTATATATGAGCATAGTATATTTTTATTTCATTTTATTTTATTAGAAATCACAGAGTAGATTTATGTCATACAGAGAAGAATTGTACGTGTGGTGCGTTGAGCAGGTGTTTCTCAGTAAATACAGAATCAGCTTTATAAACTTACGTGTTTATTCTCAAATTCTGCTATCACCTCTCTGTCCCTCCCAGCTCCTATAGAATATGTTTCTGAAACTATAGATCTATATGATATCACACATAAGTAACTGGTGAATGTAAAACTGTTGTTGGTGCAGAAGTGTATAAATCTATATGATCTATAAACCCTTTTGCCTTATGTGACACTGCCAGTGTTTCAGGACACTGAAATCTGCAGGTGCGGCTCCTGCAGAAATGTACTCAATAAACAGTTTGTCTTTTGGCGTTCTGGATTTTATGTGTCATGGCATAAATGACTTTTACTTCATTCATGAGGCCTTTACAGTAAACACTAGATGACTAGATGACACCAGAACATCAGTTGTCCTGTATATGCGTCGTTCTACGGTAAGTGTTACAATAATAATGCGTAAGCAATTTTAGCCCAATATCATAAATAAAAATACATGTATTAAGTGTATTATGAATGTTACTGTTACTGAATGTAATATGTCCAACACAGGAGATGTTATCTGCTTCTGTAAGAGTATATAAAAAGAATGTATATATAATTTATAACATAAATTCACATTTCACCAGACTTTTATGGCTAAAATAACAAACACAGCTTAGGAACCACATGGCAACGCTGGCACATGGCAACCACTCAGTCTTCTAAGTTGTCTTATGTCATGTTCAACTTTCTGTTTTGGCTGATCTCTCTCTCTCTCTCTCTCCTGGTTCACTCTGGGTTGTATCAGCAGTAATGGGTTAATTAATGAGGGTTGGGTTAATCAGTGGTAGCAGCTGCTACAGGTCTTAAGAGTCTTTAAAACCCTCCACTGTTTCAGCTAAAGAGAAACACAATAAGAATTTGTGGGGAGAGTGAGGGAAAGTTTGTTATATGCAAAGTGAGATTAAGAAACTGAACTGAAAGAAATTCTGAGAATATCAATTAATAAGAAATGTTGAGAATTCAGTTAAGAAAACAGGGGCAGAAATGAAGATTCTTTCTTTGGGGTTATCTTGTTTATTCTTAAAGTCAGTGAGCATAGGTTTAAAATGAATGATCTCTCTTTTACTGTAGTTTAAGATCCATGTTCTTGACTGAGAAACAAACAGTCTAACATTTAGAGAGACTCCCATTTCAATTATTGCAAGAGAATTCACCACAATCAATGATATACACATGACTGTATATTACTGCTCTGCCTCATATATATATATAGAGAGAGAGAGAGAGAGAGAGAGAGAGAGAGAGAGAGAGAGATGTGCACTGAATCATTTTACAACACCTGCTTCTGACATTTTTGCATCTCGCAACATGAATCTAAATAAATCACATCAGTGGACACAGATGTGCCTCACTGCATGTAAAGTCAGACTGCAGTAAAGATGTCACTGTACCTGCACAAAGATCTCATTTATTTCCTCTGAAAACTGTCATGAAAACTGATATACTTGCACTGATGAGAAGTGTGACTTGCAAAGTAACAGTCAGATAAACACAACACGTGCTGTCCAACAGCATGAGTAGAATAAAATACATTAGCATGAAGAAAAGAATACGTTTGTAAGTCATTAATCCCATTATATTCTGTGTGAGGAACTGACTGAAAGTGTCAGTCTTTATACTCTTCATTTTCACATCCGCTCTCAGATCTCATTCCACATATTCCAAACTACAAATATTCCAGCCAGAGTAAATGCAGTAGTTTGAAATACAGGAGTATTTTCTTAGCATTTCTGGGTTAATTTATCATTTTCCAGCAGACTGCTGTTAAGTTACAGACCAAACTAAACAAATTTTACAGACAACAAGATAGAAATTAGACAGAATTCCCGGGAAAACTTCCGGTCAGTCACGTGACGTCGCAGTGACGCGCGTCCCGCAACACGAGAGCGATTAAACGCTTTCCCGCGCCGCGTCAATCTGTCGATTGTGACATAGACTTAAAAATAAGTAAACTGGAAACGCACTTTATCACTTTTATAACACTTTATCTTTAAGCCAAAACTCTGAGAGTTGGAGAATGATCCGTCTGTAACGCGGTTTAAACGCGCTGTAACGCCTGTGATCTGCTGTCAGTCTGACTCCCTCAGTGTCACACATCACATTTACAGTCATAAACCACAACAAACACACTCTGCTCTGAACGCACAGTCACGGTAGTTTGATGAACGGGTTACTTACTGCATATTCAGATCAGTTATGATTCTTACTGCATACTCAGATCAGTTATGATTCATATTCGGGTTATATTCACGTTATCATGACAGGTGACGTTTAACAGTAACTTCCGCCCTCAAGCGAGCGCGCGCGTAAAATCCAGTCACGTGATCTACAGCTGAAAAACGACTTACTTTAAAACTCAAATAACACATTGTTGTACCCAAAAATGAAAATAAGCATTATAACCAAATGGCGAGCTGCACATTTCTGCTTTTAAACACGGAGTCCACGGCTTCGTTTACTTTTATGGTAAGTGCGTTATTGCACTGATACAATCTGATGCAAAAACTGATCTCGTCAATAGAGCTGAAGCATAAGTTGCACAGTTAAAAAAAACATTAAAACTAAACACGACTATTTAAAACAGTATATCTGGTTTGTTCATGTCAGTGAATTAATGGCGCTTTTCTCAGCAGTGTGGGAAAGTTAAAGGAACTGTATGAATGTAATAATGGGATGTAGCCACAGGGTGGCAGCACGTGCGACGTGCATGTGAGGTCTGGAGGTACAAAAGTACTGTGATGATACCACGATGCAGTGATTATATGTTATTACTGTAATGTCTACCATTATACTACATGATACCAAAGTATTATCATGGTACATGGACAAAAACCATAGTAAGTTTTTTAAAGGTTTTTGAAATGTAGTTTTACTATGGTACAAAACATGTTAATGGATAAAAAGAGTCTCACATTATTCTGTCTCTCTCTCTGGGAGGTTGGCGATCCACTCGTCCTCATCACTCACTGTGACAGGCTGCTGTGGGGGGGCAGAAATGTCCCATCAGCCCATTGGACAGAACCACACGGGTCAGGATGGATGGGTCTCCCTCGCAGAATGACATTAATACTGGGTGTCCAGAGAATTGCTTTTGGAACAAGGAAGTCCTGGAGCCAGTCAGACAGCAGTTAGCAGAGACCTGCCTATGGCCAGAGAGACAGACAGGTACTCTTTTTGTCCATGTTCCTGTAGCTCAACTGGTAGAGCGTTTTTGGATAAAAGCATCTTCCAGATGTAACACAGCTGTGATCTGCTGTCAGTCTGACTCCTCCCAAAATGTTTTAACCCAAAATCAACGTACCAAAAATCAACCCAAAAGCAAACGTTCTCAGCCCTGCATTTTAGCATTGCTTAGTTATAAATGTTATTCAAACATTTATCAAATTCTAAGCGTCACCAACAACTAAAATAAGTGTTTTTTTATTATGTGATATAACATTTTAAAAAAATGGTCTAATGTTACCGCAAGAACATTTTTGATAACCTTTAATGAACTAAGAACATTTTTAAAGAACGAATGCCAACGTTCTGAAAACATTCTGTTAGCTGGGTTTGCTGTTAGCTCATAACAGGGTTCTGTGGAAGTACAGCTATTGTACAGCATGTAGGGATAAATGTGTGCATTGGTTAATGCTATATGAGCTCACACACTCCTATATTGTACTCCTTTACTATATGTAAACGCTATGTGTACCATTCTTGCATATTAAGGCATTTAGCAACATGACTGTGAAATGCTGAATGCATCTGTTTCTATTATAAGACGAGTGGAGAATGTTTCGAGAGTGAATGTTTGAGACTGGTTTTCAGTTATACTACAGAATCACTGTTATACCTGCAGAAAAGAATGTGTTTTTACTGAGTAAAGAATGCGTCTGAACAGACTCTTGCTGAGGGGAAACTTGAGGCCTCTGGCGGAGTAAAACAGCCTTTCACCTGACCGTCAGCCTTCAGTAGCCTGAAGATAAAGATAGAGAAGAAAGAGGTGTGTGTGTGTGTGTGTGTGTGTGTGTGTGTGTGTACTGCCTGAAAAAATATACAAGAATGGAATGATAAGCCCAAGGCATGACCACCCCCCCATCTCTCTCTCTCTCTCTCTGTCTCTCTCTCTCCTCCTGTGTGTATGTTTATTATTTATTTACTTATTTACACACACGCACCTGATTCAATTTAAAATGAGTTGCTACATGGAGCTAATGAAGATTTTAAATGCTGACACGCACATCTTTACACACCTCAGCTGCAGGAGTACTAAAGGAAAAGTTTAATGTCTCTGTTTAATGCTAAACTAAAATCACAACCCATGTTACTCTCGTAATGTGTTGCATTTAAAAACATACCCTGATTAAAATGTTGAAAGCACCTTTTACACAGTGTAACTTTCCCTTCACAAAGTTTGTAGTTTCTGGTAAATATGCGTCTTCATTTCACAAATACACCGGTGTGTAGCTCAAATCCCTGTCCTGCCAAATAATACTCGGGTTTCACTCAGAGAAAATGTTCATGTCCACTAGGGGGCATCGTGTGCTCTGAGCGTAGAGCTAGTGTTCATTGAATCTTATGTGTCCTAATGTTGCTTTTGTTAATTGCTTCTGATAGCTACACAAGACACTTATCTTGCTGCAGAATGTTGATTTGAGTATATTTGCACAAACCTCTTCCTAAACACAAGATTAATGGTTAGGTTTAAATTTAGCCCTAATACACAGGTTTCCATTGTGACCAATCACCCCTATACAGTGTGAAAACATACTTCACCATTGGGTTAAATTACTGTATTTTGTACTGGTCAGTGTATGACTTTGACGGTTGCATGACGGTTTACAGAGTAACTCTGAAGTATTGAGGGTTTGTTTATACAGAGATTTTTAAACATACAGTAAAAGTGTGATCTGACCTTTGCCTCCACTGTATCTCACTGTATCTCACTGTATCTCACACATTTCAGCAGAATAGCAGCGGTTTATGGTTTACTGTTTGTGTATTGTATGCATAGCTTTGATCTGAAGTCCTTAAATAGTCTCTTTTCATCCTGTAGTGGTGTTTGTTTTGTGTCTCTTCGTTAAATCAGGTTTATGTGTTTGTGATAATGGCTTTGACTGGGAGACAGTTGAATAAGATCTAGAAACATCTGCTCAAACACAATACAGCTGCAGAAACGGCTGCATATTCCTGAGACATTCAGCTTATCTTCATCATCAGTTTTAAAACTCACAACAATATGACACTGAATGAGCTAACCGGGAACATTCTCAGAATGTTGGCTAACATTCTCCTAAACAAGTTCTTGTAGTATTATTAGTTGAATGTTTGTTTTTTTGAACGTTATATCATATATCAAAAACATTAGTGTTTTAGTGGAATGTTCCAAACAGGCACAGAATTAAAAAACGTTTGAATAAAGAACTTAACATAACATTTAAAACGTCTAAAAAACTGGATGTTTTGAATGTTCCTAGAACATTTTTAGCATTTTGGTTGCTTAATGAAAACGTTAGGGAAACGTTCTTATAACAGAACTGTAGTGCAGGGCTGAGAATAGACCAGCATGGTTGCTGCACATTTCGGTCTCGACGCTTCTGGCGTGACTATTAACAGCACCTGCTTTAGGACCTGCAGGCATGATTGTTATTCTTGTAGGGTCATGCATTAATGCATATGTCCTCATTTACATACACGCCGCCTCCCACCATTCTGAGTGATTATTCCTTGTGCTGGCTATCATTCTGCTCTGTTATTCAAAATATCAGAAAACAGATTGTGGCTTGATGAAAATGTGACATCAGTGACTTTTAAGGAAAGATGTGTGAGAGTGGATATTTTCTCCATCAGTGTGGATCTGCTGTTAATTTTTGAAAATGTATTGTTGGCTTTTATTGTTTTAATACGAGTAGCTCAGAGCGTCACCATCTTCAAAGTCAGATGTACATCACAGAGAGATCATTTCTGAGGCTTGACAAACACAGCACACATTTACTGACAAAAACTCACTGAAGAATTCCTTTCATAAACAGTGACAACCCCAGCTAACGGGCAACGTTCTCAGAATGTTCGTTAGTGTTCTCTAAATGCTTAGTCGTCAAATGTAACATCTTGCAGTAACATTAGTAGAATGTTTTTTTACATTAAATATCAAAAACATTCTTTTTAGGTTGTTAGTGAAACAATTTAAAAATGTTAGAGAACTGAAGTTTGAATAACTTTTTTCAATCAGAATTGTTAGTTGGGTCTTAACTACTTTTTCTCATCAGACGAAACGTTAAAATCCATAAATGTAAGAAAATAACTGATGGCAACTAAAACACCTGGAGCCACTAAGATGTTTAATTCTTTAATTTTACAGCATCTTCTGCATAGCTGTAATTGAACAGACTGCAGGGTTGTTATATTAATGAGGGAGAAAATTATTAACAGCCTTTCCCTCCTTTTTGTAAGTCCTGAGGAAAACAAATTCTGGCCCCAGGATGAATTTTGTTCAGCTGTATCGGGAAAGAAGGGGGGGTCACTGCGGTGTGTGTTTGGAGAGAGGAGATACCTGCAGTATGGGCTCAGATTCCCTTTTCTTGTGTAATGAATGAAGCAGTTATTTTCAGAAGTATCATTGTACTGTTTATTGCCATGACTGCTGGAGTTCAGGGCCAAGATGGCACTGGCAAAACTTTTGTATTGTTTTACTAATAATTTATTGCTACACTGTGATCTGTTTATTTTTGCTGTCCTGTCTGGAAATCTGCTCGAATAGTCTTTCTCTCTGTGATATTATTCTATTACTATAATGGGATCTGTTCTGTTCTTGATCTACTTTGTAACTGTGGTTCCTCTAAACTGACGCTGGTGGGCGCCAAACATCAGCAAAACGGTGTCGGGCTTGAGGTTGCTGTACAGTAATTAGGGGTCTCAGCTCAGCATCAATTATTCACAGTTATTTACACGCAAATCAACAAACATTCAGATAAATAATCAACCACCCCACGCGCGCACCTGCACAAGGAAAAGGGGGCAACTGTGCACACTTTAGCGCCCCCGACGCCCCACACAATTGTCTTTATTTGTCTATTGTAATTAAAGGAAAATATCAACGATTGTTACGGGAAATCGTTTATGTGGCTTAAAACTGACGTTATGCGAGCCTGCCCTGCTTGCATGGGAAATGTTGGCGGCAGACGTCTCCATGTAGCCGTGCGCAATAATTGAAATGGCGCATTTAGCTGCGGGCAGATTGTGAGGGCGCACAATGAATGCATGTCCATAGACGTCATTTGCTTTTAATGGCCTCCAGGAAATTTGGCGTTACGATTCTCACAGACATTAGAGCCAGGAGAGGGAGCGGGGGGGAAGCACCGCGTGCACGAACACCAAACCAGGATATATAGATTTATGTTTTAAAAAATATGCTTCTTTTATCGCCACTTTATCAACAAGTTCTAGTGCGCTTGCTGCTTTAGAAAGAAAACGACAAGGCTGCTTTTACTCATTCACAGAGAGGAAAATGTGTTGCCTTTGTGAAAGAGCCTGCGGGAATATTACATCAGACAAAATGGCAATGATTAAAATCAGCCTTTTCTGCTTCTCCAAAGTCTCTGGAACGGCGTGGTGACACTTGCCTGATGCGTAACCCGTTATATTCTGAACTTTAAACGCTCGGTGGCTATTTTTACTTTGGCGGAAAATAGGAAAGAACGCAGCACTAAATGAGCGCAAAAAAAATCGAGGGGGGATATCAGGGTTTCATCTGTTCAAATGAGTCTGGTCGGGTTTGAGTTAATTGTCCTCTAATCTTCTGGCCCCAGAGGCGTTTGCGCAGCCCGGAGCGAGAATTCTTCTTTCGGCTCTGCTCTGTGATTTAGAAACGGATTATTGGCTTTCTTCTGCCCATAAGCAAAGCAGCAGTTTCGTTTTTGCTTAAAAAGGTAGTCGAGATATACACGACAGGATCTGTGTATTAAAAAATAAGAAGATCAAGAGGGGGAAGGAGCGATCTGCTTTCTTGGAGAAGGTGAGTAACAGTCTCGTGCGCGTTTGCGCTTCAGCTCAGCGCGCGTCCAGACGACAGCGGCGCTTATTGTGCAGCTAAAAGTCACGGCGATCCTTTTAAAATCCACCTATAGCACGTTTTCATGCAGTTTGAGGAGATTGTCGCTTTTGACAGGAAGAGATTAGATAGGCCGGATCGTTTATTGGATAGAAACTTGAAAGAGAGAGAGCGCGAGAGAGAGGAACGCAAACCGTCATCACGGAGCCGATCGAACTGGACACGGATCGCGATTCGGACCTACAATGTTTGAAACGGTACAGTTTCAAATTAAATCTGATCTAAATGTAGAGCAGATTATTCATGACATGGCGACTTTGTGTTTTCTCAAGTAATGCTACAGAGCGAAAACGCGACGCGTCCTGAAAACGCCTTTTACGCACCGTGACCTATGTGATATTTTAAGCGTTCCTGGTTTCGTAATCTTATTAAATGGCCTGTAGGCATCGAGATTGTGTGTTATTATGAGAATATGTCTCATACCTGAAGGTTTTATGGCGGTGAGGTAGACGCCATATTGCGAAAATCATCTGAATGTAAGTTTTAACCCGTAGGGCACCGACTCAAAACTGGAGAATGAAAGCGGAAAAGCGTGTGCGTTTTATTCTTTCATTTCATTATTTGTGTCATTAAACATTTTCCATGAGTTTCAGTTTGTCCCATATTTGTTTCAGGAGCAAGAGACGGGCATCGACATTGAACGCAAAAAGTGTTGTTTTAAATCAAGGAAAACTTAAGGAACAGACAAAGAAAGGAATCTAATGTGGTTAAATAGTACAGTTAGATGTCCTGGACACCTACTGTACCGGACAATCCATTGTTTAGAAACATGGAAGCTGGTCTAAGCTGGTAGATAATCCTGGACCAGCAAAAAACATCTTCCAGCTGGTGGCTGCTGAACCACCTAATGACCAGCTTCAATGGGCTAGAGTTTGGGGGCTTGTGAGCACCCAATAAACAAAACATTATATACTAAACATAAGCATATGATTCCTTATGTTTATAAAGAGTATAAAGAAACTATAAAAATCTAATTGGAACCTGATTAGAAATTTTAAAGCTGCAATCCATTATTTTTCCTCGCTACTGCCATCTCTGTTTGAAACATAAAATTGCAGGTTACTTTTACATAATTTTCTTTATGAAGTCAAATGAAAGTTGAAACTGACATTTTCTGAATAATCGGACCCATCAGCTCAAATGATAAATTATTATAAACTTTCCATTGTGAATCAGGATAAGGAGATATTTTGAACCTTGATTTGTTATGTGCTTGTTTAATAACTGTTTTTGGTTTAACCAAAAAAGTTATGGATTGCATATGGTTTGGATATTTCTTAACTATTAAGATTGCTCAGCTTTTCTTGTGACTTTAACAATGCAGTGTTAATACTTCACTACCTGCTCCCTCCTGTCAGATAGAGAGAGAGAGAGAGAGAGGCTGTTCCACTATATTCCCCTAGCATTAATATCTGGGCTTTTGGTTACAATACCCTGTAGCTGTATGGTGATGAGGTATAGCTTCATATGCCAGAAGTCTTTTCATATTTTCAGTGGGATTTGAAATGTATCATCTCCCTTGTGTATTGAATGAACTGCCGCGGGCTTCGGTGGCAACACCCTGGAAAATTCTGCCGTCTGCCTGGAGCACATCACCTCCAGCACGGGAGCTGAATGGAGCCTGAACAACTGCCTTCTGTTTACCATGTATGGTTAAAGTAACAGACACACAAATGAGGGAAGCTGAACTGAGGGAAGGTTCTCAACGAAGCTGTCTTTAAGACAACTGGAATATGTTAAGTTGTATTTCTATCAAGCAGATGTCCTAATTTAGAATGTTTCCCCAATGTTTCCATTAGGTAACAAAAACGTTAATGTTATTTTGAACGTTCTGGGAAATAGGAAAGTTTAAAAAAAAATTAAGGAAAAAATGGGTGATTAGAGGCAACAGCGGTTCGAGTCTGGGTTCATGGTTATGTTTTCCTGTATAATCATCTCGTCCTGATCAGTAAATCCATAGAAAGCCAAAAATGACTTTAAATACTGATCAACAGAGATTGGAAACTGTATTGAAGGGGCAGTTGTGTTAATGACTGTCAGGGTCTCGCAGAACAGATGTTTCAGGCAGAAAGCTCTGCTTCTCGGGTGGGGTTGAGGAGGTCGTTACAGTGAAAGCGGGTTTGAAGCTCGGTTCAGTAACACTGAGCTTTGTAGTTGAAATTGATGCCTGGAATTCCACGTGAAAGCTCGCAATGCCCTCGTTTCCCAAATGTTGAGATTGGTTGCTGAAGTGTCGGAGGATATCACGTCTAACACATAACACGACCTTTAATTAGAATCTTGCTGTTTATTCCCTCCTTTCCATCCCCGCAGGCGAACACCTCGCATATCTCTCTCTCTCCTCCCTCTCCCGCTCGCTCTCTCTCTTTCTCTGCAGTGTTAATAAACATCCTTGTATCCTGCCCTCGGGCTGCACCAGTGAAAAGATGCAAACATACTTCATTAGAGCCGTAGCAATAATTTGTAAGCTAAATATGCGATGGGGCAGATGAGAAAACGATCTGATAAGACTCGACTCGCTCAAGGTGGGAGAGACATTAACGCACCGTGAAGGCGCACCAACATCAGCCTTTTCTCCATGGCTTTCCCGTTTGTCTGCTTCCAGGAAGGGAGAAGCATGTCACGCCTGTCTCTGACCCGGTCTCCGGTCTCTCCTCTGGCCGCGCAGGGGATTCCACTGCCGGCTCAGCTCACCAAAGCCAACGCGCCCGTTCACATCGATGTGGGTGGACATATGTACACCAGCAGCCTGGCGACCCTCACCAAATACCCAGACTCACGGTAAGACCCCTGACCTCAAACATGTGGAGTCAGCGAACTGTAGCAGCATGACTGAGTTACCAGCGTTTTTGTGCATTTTTGCCTTTTTGGGGGGCACTAAGATTTATGAAACATCATACATCATACATCATAAAAAACAGCATGAACTGTTCTGTAATAAATACTGAAGATGAAATAAACATGGCTTGTCTGTACAAATTAGGGAATTGTTTTATGGTGTAGTTGAAGGGCTGGGAACTCTTTAAAAATGTATTTTTTAATTCATTTTATTATTTTTTTTCTCTTTTTAATTTTGTTCTCATTTACACCTGGAAAGTTTTAGGTTTTAAAAATATATACAGTGAAAGAAACTGCAAATTTTTTAGCATTAACACAGATCAACAAGTTTTTCCATTAGAGCAAAATATTCCAATCACTTCATGTTAATTTTATGCTAATTGTTCTGCTGATAATGTTAATTGTAATAATCTAATTAGAAATGCAAACAGGCGTTTCAGCTCAAATGTTTGGAGCGCTGTGTATGTGATGTTGGTGGGAGTGATTATTAGGGTCTGGATCAGAAGCTGATCAAGATTTGTGACTATCAGGACAGAGAGAGAAAGTCTGGACTGCTTGCATTGCTTTTATTATATTAATGATCATTAGGATAAATTAATTTGGATCTACTGTAAATGTCCTCTCTCTCTCTTTCTCTTCACCAGTGAACAGTGGAATAACAATGGAATATTGAGAATATTTTCAAATGGAATATTGAGTTTCGTTTGTGCTTTATCAGATATCAGTTAATATCATTAATGTAGCATTTATAGTCATTAAAACAAAACTATCAGATTAAACTGTAAACTTTACAACTTTGTAAATGTTGCATATTTTGTTGCTGTTTTAACTGACAGTACTCAGTATGAAGTACAGAGCTGATGTTTAGTGGATGTCTGAATCACACGACTACATATGAACTTTTGCAGAGTCTGATTTTAATTTAATTTCTATGTTCTTTTTGGAGCTACTTTATCTGCTATTAAGAGCGTGCATTCATTTTGAGTGCACTAAGAAGGGACCATCACATCACACACACTAGCACAAACACTGATTCATGTGAACCCCACTCATAAATGCACACGGCAAGCGCACACACACTGGAGTTTAAACTCTCAGTCTCAGAGTCTGAACGGACAGCTCAGAGTCAGCTTAAGAAAGTTCATGATGTCTTTTAATAAATTGATCTCTTAATAATGCAGAGCAGGAAAAAAAACTCGCTCTATAACTAATGTGTGATCATTAATCTGCCGGCTGTGCTGACTGCTGATGTGACAGAACATATGAAAGATTCATACACGTTCTGTGTGGTGTTTCTGACGGAGACCCGTGCTGTAGGGTCAGAACCGGGCTGTAGGGTCAGAACCGGGCTGTGACCAAACTCTGTGTCACACAAATAAGATTTAACATCAGTGTAGCTGCATGAGGACAAAATATAAACATACATTGTGATACATTTGATAGTTTTCTAGTTTCAAGCTGCCATCTGTAAGTTTTTTTCTCTGTCGCCATCTCTGTTTGAATCATAAAACTGCAGCTTACTTTAAATACGTTTCTTCACATATGTTGAAGTCAAATGAAGCCAAACTGGAAAGGTTGACAGCTCAGATTATAAATCATTATTATGAACTTGTTGTGAATCAGGGTAAGATAAGGGGACTGTTTTGAACACTGATCTGTCATGTAGCTCAATAACTTTTTAACTATAAATATTGCAGCTTTAACAAGTACATTTTTCATTACAATTTTTTTTATCAGCATAACAATTTAAGTGTTTAAATTAACTGAAACATCAACATGATT
>JAZGTK010004202.1:9235-25163 GCA_036877625.1 Ambastaia sidthimunki | reverse complement strand
AGAAAAACACAAGCAGTCAGGAGAAACTATATAGGGAAGATCCTTTGTTGCCTAAATACAACTGCATTGGAAAAGTGGATAAACCTAAATGGTTTATAAAGTCCAATAGAGGTTATTAATAATAACAATAATAAGTCAATTTTAAGTAATTCATTATTTGCTATAATCATCTTGTGATCAGATGAGCCTAATAAATTCTTTCATTAGATTGACTGATTGAAACTACATTAGTGCCAAAACATTGATTTACATTACATTTCATTAGTACTACAACTTAAAAACATTCTGTTCAGTTTCATGCCAAGTGTTTGTTTGGCAAAGCTACAAAACACTCTTATAATGGGTACCAAGCACTCATCTTAACAGGTTCAATGTCTCACTCACAGAGTGTCTGCAAATGTCTGCAACTTGTAGGTGTGATTTTAAGCAGGGTGTAACTGATTTAATAGTCAGCTTCACATACCACAATCCACCCTCCCCACTCTGGCCTGTCTAAGGTCAGCCAAAAGGTTGTTTGAGGCAAATATGAGCCTGAGCACCGCTGAGTATGTCATGCTAACAAAACAAACCTGAAAGCCAGAATACTCTAAGAAACTTACACATAACGTTACCAAGACATAAAGAAACGAATGGGTTCTAAAAGCCATTATTAGTTCTTTGCACTCTAAACGAAGAAGGATTTTGAAGCAATTTGCAATGAGCTGTTATCAAAGTAGACAGTGACTGTGCAAAAACACCACATGATGGCAAGGCTGGAGCCTGTAACGTTTTCTGAGGCAAGGCTAGTCTCCTGATAAGTGTCTTGTTTGTGTGGGAGTCTATTACAATCCTCTAGGACAAACAAGTCTTTCTCATAACCCATCTAAAACATTTAAAAACATGCCACTAACAATTTAAGAATACATTTATGTGATATACAATGTTCTGAAAATGTTCCTTGGTAGCTGGGAAGCAAACATTTTGTCATACAGTGTATGATACATGATTCACAAGTGCACTTTTAAGGCTGTGAATACTTTAGGGTCTGTTAGGACAAGCTGTTAGACTGTTTACCTTCAGGGACTGGATTAAAAACATACACACAGTACCCTCAGGAACACACAACAGAAACAAGAGAACAAAGACTGAGGTCACGTGTTTGTGTATTTAAACACAAAGTCTAATACCTTGTTCATCCACTCAGCCTTTTCCACGTCTGGGAAGTTCACCTGTGGATAAAGAAGAGAACAGTTTGACTTCCGCTGTCAACACACAAGATTTGTGTTATGTACTTATTTTGTACAATAGATAAGTAACATGAAGGTCAGGCAGCAGTTAATACTGTTACAGAAACAGTTTCCAGGTAGTTCCAGATAAGTTCAGGTGTGCATACAAAGAAATATTCTTGACTTCAACAATGGTTGTCAATCTTTTAGCAATTTATATGCCAAAGTACTTTTAAATGTTTAGGGAAATGTAGGTCTCTATTCATCTAAGTAACAATCAGAAAGCTTTGATCATAAGCAAGCACGATTAAAGTCCTGTTTATAAACAAACATTCCACTGTAAAGGAAATCATGGCAAAAGGTCAATTCCAGTTCAGTTCGGAAAAACACAACAAAAAACTATTCAAATAGGAGACACTGACAGGAGTTCTGTATATAAACCATATACAATTTTCTCTAATTCCTAAAGCATAACATTTCATGTTATGAGTCATGATCCACTTTTATTGTATTACAAATGTTTTATTGGAGGTTTTGCCAAAGATTTACTTTAGTGTTTCACAGAGCAAAGAAAATGATATTCAAGGGTGAACTATTGCTTTGAGCATTAATAAGTTATGTGTATGTATAAACAAAGAAAACACAGACCATCAGATCATGAGTCACAGGCAGTCACCAAAAGGGTAAAGTTTAAACTTCTGATTTGTAGTAGGATGTGGGTAGAGTTGATACAACAAAACATGACTATGTTCAAACTACTGAGATGAACGTGGTAGGACAGCTTCTTTGAGTAGAGATCATACTTTTCCTTCAACTGCAATGTTTTCCATTACGACCAAATTCTTGGTGTAAATGGTCTGTTTTGGCATCTGGCTGCCAATGACTAAGTCCTTTGAGACTGGATGTCCAAATATAGCAAGGGCTGGAGAGACTTTGGAATGTAATGTTGCTATTGAAGCATGGCAGACGAAAGGAGGGGAGAGAATAAGATGAACAGGGATTCTGCCAAAAACTGTGTGTGATGCTTATGAGAGAGACAAAGAATGTGACTTCCAAGTTAACCATTTCAGGTTGTAAGAACGTTTCCTTAACGTTTCCATTAGTAACAAAAATGTTATTTTGAATGTTCAGAGGTGCAAATATAACTGGCACACATTTCTCTAAAAGCTATTATAATGTTGCAGTATACAGTGGCAATTTCACGCTCAATCTGACTGAAGATACTGTCGCAATACATAAAACAGATCATAAAACACTGCGTCCCTTATTAGACAACCTTCTATATCAAACAGTAATGATCACTGAAGAATATAAGCCTAGCTCCATAAAACTAACAGTATGCACAGTCTATAAAATAATGTTTTAATAACATAATATTTGAGGGTGTAGCCTTTTGCTGTAAACGCTCAATTTAAAAGTGAATGACATTTACTGCTAACAGGTTGTATGGATTGAGAATGAGCTCTTTAAACAACCACATCAATAGATAAAACTACAATACGAAAACTGTCAATGCAGGGAGAATGCGCAATATCGGATGGGATAGAGTAACTGTCTGGGGAATCACAAAGGCAAATACCGGTATCACATAAAAGCAGATATCGGTATTTTAACGCTGATACGGGGAGGAAAATACTACATCGTATCATCTGCGCACATATGCAAAACATGTGTTGCAGGATGCCAACTGTTGAGGAGCCGTATGATTTCTATTACGGTGTTTAAAAAGAAATCTTACCCATGCAGGCAACTCCCGTTTACTTCTAAACACCCGTGTGGTTGTGACATCCTGCTCATTCTCCAGAAAGTACATCGCGCTATGCAGTCGCGCTTTTTTCCCATCGCGGCTATGTTTCCATCCCGTATAAACTACAAGACCGAGCAAAACGAAACTAATGCTGAGGCCAAAATATCCAGCCAAGTAGATCGGCAGCAAGGCACCAAGACACTTTCCGAAAGCCAACAGAACGGACACGGCATGTTTTCCAGGAGAATCGTCTCCACGCAGGGCCGAGTCCGCAACCTCCGAAGCGGCTGCCGTACGCGGCCCAGCATCTTCAGATGGCATCGTCTCCTTCGCCATCAAATCTGTTTATAAAGACGTTCCGCTCTATGTACAACAATCACAATCTCATACTGCTGACGAACGCATGGTGCTATTGATTTTTAAACAGAAAACGTTTCCTATTTCGTTCACTCGATGCTGACGTCCGCTCTGTTGCTGTGGAAGTTACGGATTTCTAGTTTGCCTAAAAGAAGGGCGTGTAGGGGCGTGTTTTGAAGACTACAGCCCTCCTAAATTCTTGTTAAAACCACACCGCCAACCTTCAAATTTTGTAAGTGATGTTTATGCGTTTCCTCCGTTCTCTATCATCCGTATCTCTATGTGTTATGTGCGCACTGCGATAACGAAAAGCACTTGAAATGGTAAAAACAAATTTAGTGATCACTGACGAGAAAGTGCCTTGGGCATTGAATTTTTTCAGTATAGATCGGAAACCCATAAAACAACACCTGTAAGGTGACAACCAAAGCTGTGCTTTTATACATGCCTGCAGGAAATTAAAGTGCAATGCAAAGGAACACTCAAACTCTACGAACCGAATTACAGCCCGTTTCCTTTTAATCATTTGTGCTATAAAACGGCAGACGAACACGTAGACAACCAGCTTTGTCAAGGCCAGCAGATTCTTTCAAAAACATTTTGTTCTGGTTTAAGGTTTCTGCAAATACAAACTTTTCAGTTGCAGGCGCAATACGAAACTTTTTCCAATTATTGCATTCAGCCCTGCTTGCTTTTTAAACGACGTAAGCATGTGTTGGTAAGATACAGTATGTCAAACCTAGGTTATTGCTAGGATCTCCAATCGCCTAGCTTACGAATCTGAGCAGATCGCACCAAGATCTGCCTTTACCTGCTCAAATGCACATTTATAAAGCTTTCAATACAACAGCTGTATTAATTGAAATCAACTAAAATTAAGAATCACTGGCCATTTTAAACATCTCAGTCCTACATTTGTTCTCATCACCACAAGGTTGTGGAAGGAGACACCCTTGCTTTTATCACCCAAACGCTGACTGTAAATGCATCAGCAAAACTGACAAAGACAACATCAGGCCACTTTTGTTAAACCAAAAATTTATTGACATTAACAAAAACAAGCCAAGCTGACAAGTCTGAGGAATGTCCAAAAACAGTTCACAGAATCATTAAGAGCAGGATGCCTCTGCAGGTAATGGAAAACCAAGATCTCCGTTGAGAAGATGGCAGGGCTCACAGGTGGAGGATGACTGGATCTTTAATTGGGCTTCCAGCAGACTCTTGCTGAGGAGATTGAAGTAGAAGAGCACTCAGCTTCAGCAAAAGATGGTACCGTCTACTTTGACCTCTGCCTCATCTTTCTCCTTTTACGCTTCAGCCTAAGAAAATATTAATGCTGCATTGTAGACAAATGAGATATGCAAACCACAATACAATTTACAACTTTAATCTCACAAAGAGCAATTAACAATGGGCTTAATAAACAAACCACATTGGTAGATATTAATGAACATCAAATCTACATTAAAGCTGCAAGGAAAGTTAAACGATTCATGACACTTACCTGCGCATGCGCTTCTTTCGCCACTGTAAAAGTCATAAATTATTGAAATTGATTAGGTTACATACACAAGCAATGATCGAATTCAGTTCAACTACATATTCCCCAACAATCCCACCTAACAAACCGTCATGCACCTTAAACGTGTAGCTAGCTATTCATGCAGCGTAAGTGGGTATTGAGTTCAAAACCACCTTTTTATTCGTGGCTATTAAAACTGATTTTAAAACTGGCTATTAAAACTGATCAAACCTTGAACGCAAATATAACATTAAAAGCTTCCAATATTGTATCACTACAACTGTAACGTGGTAGATACGTGCTCGACTGTCAAAACACCTTGCGTCAAAGAACCATGCCTAGCAAAGTAGGCCCGACTACGTTAAAACCGAATTTAATTATCGTTTCAATACAAGATGTTGTATGTTTTGCGCAACAAACTCACATGACTGAAGTAAAACATTTGTATGCAAGCTGAACTTTCAAACATTAGCGTTTGAACTAACTATCACATTGTTAATGATATTATCCATAACGAGGAATCCCGATTTATCATACAGACAAAATTTCTACTTACCTTCGCTCTCATGATGAGAAGGTGGTTCTGTAAACAGAGAAAAAATGTTAGACAATTCAATGGATGGTGTTTAAGTATCTCGGATTGCAATGGATTGTATTGGATGGTGAACGCAAGGACGGTGGCTCTCCTTCCTCACCTCGTCAAGCGATAGCAACGACTCCAAGAGGACGTCATGTGGGAGACGGACTCATTTATACACTTGCATTGCGTCATCTTTCAGCGACGACTAAAGAAACGCGTGCAGTGCAACTGTCAATAGCTGTAGTGTATGTCAATTAGAAAGGATTGTTCAGTGAGCGTTTACATATTACCTTGAATTTGGACTAAATTATTGTTAATTTACGCTATAACACTTTATTGTAATCAGTAATTAACATGTAGTTAGTACGATATTTGGCTAAACCATTTACCATGATACATTGCTGTAAATGGTATAGAAGGAAAAATCAGACTAAATTTAGAGTTATTCAATTTAATAACATTTATATAATTTTTAATGATCATCGTGATCTTTAGACTAAAACTATTAAAACACATTCCATTTAATTTTTATTTTAAACCAAAAAGATAAAAAAGGTTGCAATCAATGGCCAACCTGTTTCCAAAACTAATACTAAATCAAAGGGGTGTTTTGTGAGGTGTAGCTGAATAAGCATGGCATGTTAATGGAAAATTTAGGAAATGTCCCAGAGTGCTTCTGAAATGTTAGGACCGATTAAAGTTAAGAGAAAGCTGCAACATAACATTTTACATTAATTGGAAAATCTATTAGTGTATACAGCAACCATTTAGCTGCAACACCATTTAGCTCATCCATGTTTTTGTATATCATCAGACAGCATCTTGACTAACTCAGTTCACAGCTATGTTAAAATGTGGCAATGTAAACACAAAAAGACAAACCAGACTCTGAACCATAATTTGGCTAGTTCAATTTATTAGATGTATGCTTACAAAATGGCAGGACAATTTGGTCAGTTAGTTTAGTCAAACAATAGTCTCAGGAATCGAACCAGTAAGCTGAAGGGAAGATTTGCAGCAAAGTGAAAGAGACTCTTTTATAATTTGGGAAATATTACAAAATGAATGGCCAATGAAATAAAAAGCTTACCAAATTGATTAACAGTACTTCCATTGTAGTTATTTTGCTATATTCGAGTTGTAGTGAGGCAGTAACTGCTTCAAAGAATCACTGCAGGTCATCAATACAAACCTTATAACATTCCCAACTGACATAAATTCATTACAAAATGCAACCTTTAACAGATGTAAAACAGGGACCCCATCTACAATGAATGGCATTTTGTAGCAATGCTGCCTAAGAAGTGCCATAATTTTTTATTTTTCATGATGGCTTGTACAATGACTAAAACTCTTGAGAGGGTCACAGATCTCCAGTGTTGCCTTCTGTAAACACAGTTGGTTAGTATCTACCTGCTCATCTGTATCCTCCCTTTTCTAAGAGAAGTAGCTGCTCCAGAGAGAAGCATGGTTCAAAGACGACCAAACAAGAGTTTGGAAACAAGTAAACTGTACAATCTCTGTAGCAGTCTTACATAACTAATGAGGAGGTATTCAAATAGACAGAAGGCTTGGCCGAAGGGCCTCTCAGTGGGGCAGGTCATAATTAGCTTTAACGGTTCTGTTCTTTGGGCTGTGCAGAGGCTCTGTCAGTCAGCTTGGTTGGCAGTGGGAGTCTATGCAGCAGCTTGGCTCTCAGCCTCCACTGGTTGTCCTGTTGCATTCTCTGCATTTTTTGATGCCTGGGGACAAACAAAATTACACAAATTCATTGGGTTTACGCATTCACATTTACAGAGCGCTATTAGAAATGAGCTACACAGCCTTTAGCCATTAGCCAATCATTTGTAACCCTTATTTACATAGTTGTTCAAGAATCAGAGGGAATCTGTGCATGCAACAGTGTCTCTCAGTGTATTAACACTTGTGTAAGTAACAGTCCAACATAACTTCAAACAACATCTAGAGTGTTTGACATTTTGCCGGCAGTTGCTAGGCTGGAATTTCATGGGTGTGGCAGTAACCAATGAGTCCAATGAGAGAAAAGACAGAGGTCTGTCTAAAGTCTGTCCACTCACAGATTAAGAATGGAAGAAGGTGAGATTTCAGAAGTTGGTAGGCATGACATCCCTGAGAAAATCTAGTTATGAGTTTGCTGGTGGATTGCCACCTTAACCAAATATTTAACCCATTAATAATATAAGTCAAATTTCAGAATGAAATACTTGAGTTGAATAAAAATGAGTTGTGTATTGCTTTAAACTTTCATTGTGTTGCTAGTTTAAAAGAACAGACCTTCTTTTTCTTCTTCTTCTGTGCCTTGCGGCTGGCTGAGCTCTGCAACAAGGCCTGCAGAAAACAAAAGACTGTATTTACCAATAAACTACAAACAGCATTGCACTAGACAATCGTACTGTGCGAACTTTCACACCAGTTCCCTTAATACACTGACACCAGAGGAAAACAAACACTCCCACTGGTTCACTCGTGTTTCTTACCTTGAGCTCTGGATCTTGTACTTCATACTCAGACTTGTACAGCTCGGGTTCGAAATATCCACTGGTGATACGCAGAGGACCGTTGGCCATCAGCATCACCGTAAATTTAAACTGTGCTACTAATTCACCTTTAAAAGGAAGAGAGGGCGTAGGTGAGGAAATGGGCCATGGCAAACATCATCAGGGTCACCAATGTCAAAAGATCTTTTAAAATCCTGCTGATGTCACCAAACTTTTCAAATAGGGACAATTTTTGACCTGGACATGCAGCTGATGTGCTTGATTCATCTTTTTGATGATAAGGAATCATTTTCCATTTAGGTGATTGCTTGTAGGGGTTTAACCTTATCATCTTCATGCTTGGTTGACCATTTTACATATACAGTAATGAAAGTTTATTGCTGTGATGTCTCACCTTCCTTCTCATGCAGGACACTGAAGGGCTGGAGCAACTCGTGCTTGGCACACTCAACTACGCCCAGCCGAGCTTTACCCTCATCCTCAAATGCCCTGCCAGACGGAGCACAGACACCCAGGGGAGAAAGACAGAGAAAGACAAGGAGAGACTAACTGAAATGTGATGAGGGACAGAGGTGAATTGTTTGTTTTTGTAGCTCAACTTGAAAAATGCTGCGCTATTAGTGCCAAGGTCTCGGGTTCAATTCTCACTGAGTGTACTAATAAAACACGCACTGCAAGTCGCTTTGGATAAAATTCTGTCACATGCATGATACATTTAAATGTATACAATTATATTTAATATTGTATACATTCTTATTTTGTACAGCTTAATATTTAATGTTTTAAATGAGAATAGATTATCATTTGGATAAATATAGTCTATTAGTGGATAGAAAAGAATTCACACCCCACTATAACTAAAATTAAGTACCTTAGAGTAAATGGCATGGTGTCAAATCGTCGCTCAACCTCACTGAAAAACATCCTGGAGGTCTTCATCTTCAAGCCATACTGCTTACTGGGGTCTCGCTTGTAAACAGTGGTTCTCTGGCCAGAGTCTTTAGCCTGCAGAAGGTGTGAGGCGATTAGCACTAACATCCCTTCATTATATGTATTTTAAATAAATTAAAACACTGTCACCTTTCCTTCTCCAGTGCTTATAAGCACATCCACAGCATACACCTCATGCACTTCAAATTCTGCCTTCTCATGGTCCTTCCTGAAAGCCAACAAGGACGAAAAGCATTTAGAGCTGATGAGCGCCATTACTTTCATAGACGAGATCTGGCGTTTCTCTGTCCTCACTTTTGCTGATCAGTAGGGTTCTGAATGATGGTCTTCTCTCCATCAATGACATGTTGCTTCAACTGATGAGACAGCATGCCTATTAAAAGAGACCAATTGGGTGTTAATAACAGTGGCATTAACAGAGCAAAGTTCCTTTAAGGTAGTCTTCGCACTCAGCGGTCATTTTTGCAACGCCTCCTGGCAGCTATGAGGGGAAGGCAGATTTCCAAAATCGCTGACTAAGATCACAATAAAACACTATATTTCACTCCAACAATTAAACTCTACATAAACTGTATCATAAATAATTCTTCTTAGGCTCAACTGTCCCATTAAAAAACAAGTTTTTCAGATGGCTTCAGGTACTGTCCACTCGCAAAGTCCCTTGCAATAATCAGTAGAAAGCCCCTCTGTGCATTACAGTTTCCCCCATTCATTCTAAGAGAACTGCAGTATTTTGTTAATTCTATAATCTTTGGTTTTAGTCAGCTCACCCTCTATGGCTGTGCATTTGAATGACTGGGCAATCTTGCTCCAGGCCTCTGTGACCTGAGTGTTCTGTGAGAGAGAAAAAGAGAGAGAGAGAGACTTAGACAATGATGGCTGATCTATTATGACTTTCATAAGGATCCATTTAAACAGCTGAATCACCAGTGAATCACAATGAATGATCATTTTAATACTATTAACTTAACAGATGTTAACAGGCTAGGAGTCATTCTAACTAACCTGATTTCCAGGCTTAACCAGTCGAAGAGCAGCTTCAGCACACAGATGGGCAGCTTTGATCACATCCGCTTTCCGTCCCGTCACGGGAGCATCCTGGAAAACCGGCAAAGAACTTCAAAAACAGACTTTAAAAACTTTTCTGTGGCATCCACAATGAGGAGTGCCATACCTTGGTCGCACCAACCACAAAGCTGTGAGCAACGTTGGAGATGAAGCCATCCACATGCACTCCCAGGTCACTGTGCAAAGGGAAAGATGATGAATATACCGACAACCAGTAAGGATAAAAATATACAACACAGAAACGGACCAGAAAAAGAATCTCACATTTTAATCAAGTCACCATCTTTAAGCGTGTAGTCCGGATCGCTCTTCAATGGTGAGAAGTGACATACGCAGTTGTTCACAGACACGCAAGTGGGAAAGGCAATTCCTGTCACACAAGATCATCATTTTTAAAAACCACAGATTCAAGATTTTAAAGAATGCGTTACAGTTTACAGATGCACACTCACCTTTCTTTATCTCCTTCTCTTTTTTGAACACCTTGCCAGTTTCGGCGGTGACAAAAGCATCTCCTTTTTCGCAAAGGCTGAGCACAGACACACCAGGCTTGGCTGCTTCAATGACCATCTTTATAGCCTCTGATGAATAAAGAGAAATAAGATCCATATTATGATTGTATATGTAAGAAATAAAACACAAAAATGACTTATGAAGAAACTTTCCGCAATGTCTATTTGAAGTGATTTCTGTAAGGTCTAGTTAAAGTGATTTAGGTCATCTTAAATTACTTACCTAAATTGTTTTTATTTTGGTCTTATATTTTTATTTTATTGTACTGCTGTAGAATGGCTGAGCCTTACAACAGTCATTTCAATGTACAAATTGACACAGACACCTGTACGTATGACAAATACATTTTGAACTTGAAACCTGAACTTCTGCAAATAAATAATTTTGTCTACACCAATAATATCTATAAACATGTTTATTTTGAGGGCCGAATTATATGTGCAATAAATTCGATTAATTAATCGGCATGTCATGTAACTGGATAAAAAAAAGGAATCGACCGAATCCCTAATTCATATGAAACATTTTTCCATCACATCTTAGAGCTCTTCCTAAAGCAAAACTTCGCTATAATGATCTTGTCTAAAGGAGATCAATACACCTTTAATCAGGACGCATTTCTGCTATAAGGAATAATGACAAAGAAATCGACTCTCCGCAGACTGACAGTGGCAGCAGTTTACGCAGCACTATTACACTTACTTGACATAACATTACAATTTTTCACCCGTTATCAGTATGTTTACGCATCACAAACAGCAAACATAAAGAAAATCATAAGAAATGGTGATAATAACACGTAATTTCCGATAAATGATTAACTTCAAAACTTGAGCACGTTGAGCGCCTTAACTCTGCGTTACAAGTACCGCTAGCAAGCTAATGTGCTAGCCGATAAAATAACATAACGTTGCACCCACGATTACAACGCGTTACTGTCAGTTATTATTGCGATCTCAATCTGCGTTAAGTCAAAAGGCAAGAAAAGACTGGCATCGGAGCCTGTTTCACTACAGCTCCTGACACCAGACAGACACATGGCCGAGCAGTGAGCTGTACCCTCGCTCGGTCAAATTCAATCCCTAATCACGCAAAAAGCAGCAGAATCTGCCTTACGATTCGCTATGTCAGCCCCCATATTGTACTTGGTGACCACCAGGTCATCAGCAATGGTCTGCTCTTGCTGGTCGTCGTCTCCTGCCATGCTTGTCAGCGGTGAGATTCAAGAAGCGCTCGTAACTTTTTTCCCTCGCTTCGCTTGTGGGCTGATGGAACAGGAGCACGCTGCACATCTCACGTCCTGCGTCACCAGCTGCCGTACAGACTGTCAAGATGGCCGATTACTGCACCGCATTTCAAAATAAAAGTCTCAGCAACAAAATACAGCCGTTTACAAACCAAGCGACCTCTACCGAACGCTAAAAATATATCAACAAAAGAATGTAGTCGGTATTCACAGAAAATGTAATTTTCCATGCATAAATTATTACCTTTCCCCAATATTCTATAAATTATACATATTTAGCCATTTAAGCACCAATGCATCTTCTCTAATATGAAACTTACTGGCTATCCCCACCTGTTTCCAATAAACAGTTTCCATGGAAAATGTATATGGGATCCTCAAGTTGTATTTGGTTATTAATAGTTAAAATGTGACAAAACCGTACAGTGGCAAGATAAGGTGATGGGGTGCTTGGCTTTGTGAAAGCTGTGAATGTGTGTAAAAGTAGTAAATTGTTTTTTACAAGGTGAAAATGTTTAGTATAATAGGTCCAATAGATGTAGTGTGGAAGAGACAAAAAACTTAATACAATGAAAGATTATTTTATTGACAGAGAACATCAAAATACAAGAAATGAATTTTCCGTAATTGCTCTTCTTTAAAACAGTAAACAAAAAAATTATCTTACAAAAACAGACTTATTTAACATTTAGAATTTGGACTTCAAAGACTAACAAGTGGAGGTAGGCTAATCTTCAACAGGACAGATCATTTTACATTGTAATGATGTATAGCATTTTACTTCATAGGCAACAGACCAACGCATACGTCCTGAGAAACATGGACATTGTTCATCCATCACCTTGTTTGTTTTGTCAATTGAAGTCTTACTTCAGTGTTTATGTGCATACAGCATCTTGCTTGTGGAACAGTCTACTGTGCCAGTAGTCTGGGTTGTCAAAAGAAGTGCTTTGTTCTTCTATTCCATTATACACTTTCATGCAGGATCTGAGACCAGTCTTTTGAGTCTCTTCGGCTACTACTGGCCTTTTTACTGGAAAGTTCTGATACTCTGGCTGATCTCCATCAGAGCAAGAGTTCCCTGAAGCCTCCATGTCCACATACTCGCTGGGCTGTGTAGTGCATTTAGAATCCTCACTGGCCTTATGTCTCCTGCTCAGTGTTGTTGTCAACCCAGGCATCTCACTTATATTTTGGTAAACTGCTTCTTTGACGTCGCTTACCGTTGCATCTGGTTTGCTGGTCTTCTCATTTGAGTTTGTTGCACTCTCCCCTGTGTTCTGCTTGTGTTCTGGCACAGTTTCAGTGCGTATGTCCATGTATTCATACTCTACTGCTGTGTCTTGCGGCTGGCCCTCCTTTGGAAGGTCTTCCTCTATGGCACTGCTCTGTGAGGGAAGCCTCTCACACTGATTTCCTTCATTACACTTTGCCGTTTCGACCGGGCTGTCCTCACAAGATACAGACGCCAGGCTTTCCCCATCTGGGGGACTGATGTGCTTATCTGAAAGCTTGGGTTGTGTCGGCTCAGAGTCTATTTTCTGTGGTAAAATACTGTCAGGTTTGGTGGGGGAAGGCTGTTTGTGGAGTACAGCTGAACTGTCAGTGGTGTCTATGGGTGAAGGAGACAATTGAAGGGGCTGTTTATTCATTAGTTCATACTCTTGTGTGATGTCTGTTTTTGGTATGGAGAGAGCAGTCTTGGAGCCTCTGGATATCCTACCGCGATGAACAGTGCTTCTGGAACCTAAGCAAGATGGCAAAAAAAGATATGGCATAAAAATGGCACCCACTGAGCTCTTAAAAGGATAGTTCAAATCTATTTGACTTTTTCCTCTGTGGAACACAAAAGAAGACATTCTAAGAAATGTGGGTGCTACTGTTGTTTGGTTACCAACATACTTCAAAATATCTACTTTTGTGTTCCTCACAAAACTTCATACAGGTTTGAAATAACATGAGGGTGAGTATATGATAAAACGTTTAATGACAACCCAGAGTAATTCTTTCTTTGTCAGCAAAATAAGAAGCCCTGTACTAAATTTCAGGGTGTCTAATTAAAGTTTATTTACCTCTGTCTTGGTTACGGGTGTCTGTGGGCAGCACGTATCCATTATGATCCTCGTCCACACCCTCCAGACCGGATGAGAATGGATCTGAGGCTACAGACATGCTGGTGGACATGTAAGCGCTGTCCACACGACTGCGGCCTCTGCGCAGACTGCCTGTTTGAGAAATGAGTTCAGCCATTTCAATGTCCGCCATGGTGCCCCGGCCCTCTGAGCATTCTGACTCTGTCCTCACTGATCCAGTTCTCCTCCTCTGGGCTCTAATCTGTGTGTAAACAATGTACACATCAATTTACATTAGTGATCTAATGCATATTTATACTGTGACATAAAAGGGACATTTGACTTCATAGCGTGACATCATTTCTAAATGTATTTATGTCAATCAGAATGTAACATAGGGATATGGATGCAGACCTGTCTAGGGTCGCCCCCTGGGCCAGGGGTCATAGGGAGGTAACCCACCGATGTTATATGATCTGAGGTTCCCTGAAGAGAGAGAGAAAGAGAGAGTGTGAGAATGACCATGTATGTTAGGTTAATTTTAGATTAAAATACTATTACTTCATTTTTCAGAGTAAATGGCACTATTTTAAAAGATTCATCCTTATTTAAGCAAAATTAACATTAGTGTTATTATTACAGTCAGATGACAGTAACAAACATCCCAGCTAACAACTTGTTAACGTAAGTAACAAAAACGTTAAAATTGTTATTTTCAATTTCTAGGAATGTTTTAGTCATTGTATATTGCTTGGTTATAAGAACATTATTTAAACATTTTAGTTTTGTAATGTTTTTAAAATGTTCAATTAACTACTTAAGAATAATGTTTCTGATATATGATTTAACTTAAGAAAATTCTACAAACGTTACTGCAGGACTGTTTTTAAGAACTTTGCAAGAACTTTTAGAGAACATTAGCCAACATTCTGAGAATGTTTTCTGTTTGCTAGAATAAACATGACCCAAATGTTCTTTAGAGAGTATTGCAGACATCACACCTTGTAAGAGGCCATGCGGAGGCGAGAATGACTTCTAGCTGGTGACAGGTGGAGGGGAGGTGTGGCAAACCCATCCTCCAGTGCTTCATCGTCATCATCATCCTGCATCACCTCTAAATGAGGCCCTTTAACATCACGTTGGTGGACTTCATCTGCTCCATTACAATTTTGAGAAGGCTACACAGAAATCAACAATGAAAAATCATAACATTGTTTTTTGGTCTATTCAAGCATTTGCAAAGAAACTTAATTTCTTACGTTCACCACAAGGTATCGAGGTGGATCCCTTGCCATTCTTGTAAATTCATTGGCTAGCTCCTTAAATGTAGGTCTAACATTTTCATCAATCATCCAGCCTGTAGACAGAAAGGAGTAAAATTAAACAAAATTAAACTTTAAAGAAAGCAAATGTTTAGATGAAAACCTAACAGTGTCCTAACAGCGTGTTATATCATTAAATGTTGCGTTTACTATGTCTAGCATTCTCCTTACATTTGACCATGACCATGTAGACGTCTATGGTGCAGATCTGTGGTTGGGCCAATCGTTCTCCTTTTTCTAGCAGACCTGGCACATCGTGAGGATGCATGGATGCATATGGTTCAGCTCCATAAGACATCATCTCCCATACAGTCACCCCTGAAAAGAATCACCAGAAACGTCATCTTTATTTATAGCAATAACTGAGGTTCAGAGTCAGATAAATAAATAGAGTACTGGAGCTCACCATAGCTCCACACATCACTCTGATGAGTGTATCTTGGCATTGGAAAGAATACTCTCCAATGCCATCCATTTTATTGGCGTCTAAAAAACAGATTATCTTAAATGAACATCGGCTGCAACATCTGAATACGCTTTTATTATTAGTGTAATGACCACTCACTTCCACTAGGTGGTGTGAGAATATATAAATACCCTCATTTCAGAAGAAGGTCGTTATAAAAGGTCAGTGATCTGTAAATTACCTTATGTTCACTGTACAAGTATTTCTTATCATCTGGATAAAGCAGGTCTGCAACCCCAAAGTCTGAGATTTGCACTATATAGTCACTCTTGAGCAGCACGTTCCGTGCAGCCAGGTTCCTATGGACTATGCAGTGCTCCTCAAGATAATACATCCCCTAAAGACACATATAGATGTTAT
>JAZGTK010004201.1:9923-23300 GCA_036877625.1 Ambastaia sidthimunki | reverse complement strand
GGGGGGAGCCCAGCTTGCAAAAGGTTGAGAACCCCTGGTCTAGTGGATCAGTGCTGGACTATCACTCCAGACACATGGGTTCAATCCCTGCATTGTGACCGATTGATTGCTATCATCCACATTTTACAGAGGATCGCAAAGTGCTAATTGTACAAATCTGGTGCTTGAAAGTTATTAAGCAAGTGTTTTATAGAGTGCTTCCAAGGTGGAAGTTGAGCACCTTTTCATGTTTTCAGACACATCCACAGTACTGATGAGATGCAGGTACCACAGTTACAATGAAAAGTTGTCCAGTCTTAAGAGGAACCTCAGCATAAGAGCACAGTTTTTAAAAAAGCAGATAAAGGGACATCAGGTTCAATCTAGTAGCCACGATCAAATGGAGCATCCCATGGTGCTTGGACTGATACTATAAAAAAAGATCTCAAAAAGCTTAAAATATGACAGTTGCTTTCAGATTCAACTTCTACTTTGGGCCTGAATTTACTCTATACACCTTTAGTTTAGTGACCAGACTTTACCACAGCTTCTTTTGTGATAGACCCATTAATCATCACTTAACTTGAAGGGATTTTTCAAGGTAACTTAATGTTATTTCTGTTCAAAAGAAAACAAATTGAGGACCATTGGAGGGGAGCAAACACTGTTGACTTTTGAATCTCCTGTGTTGCTCTGTCAACCCCGAAAGCTGGGGTGCTCTTTATGAACATTTAGATTGCAGCAGTACATGTTGTTTTCCTGACAGTTTCTCCTCTCCATTCCCAAAAAAGTTCACAACAATCACATTGCATTTCCTCTATTTCACCACCCCAAACAGGCCAGCGTTTTTTAAATTTTTGTATGTTTGATGTTTTGGATGCGTAACAAATCTTAGTTTTCAAGTGCAACACATTTTGCACCGATCACTTTGCTTAATGTTTCTCTATTTGCATAACTGCAGAAACCAACTAAACTGAGGGCTGAACAGTGGTTTCTTACCTCTGTTAAGCATGTAATTGCATGGATTTCTTACACTATTAATAAGAAATTATTAACTATAATAATAATAATAATAAATAATGTTTTGGAATGTTACAATTTAAAGTATATTAAAAGTATATTTTTCACATAATATACTAGGACATATTTTTAACAGAATAACAGAATTCCAACCCAAGCTGAAAAATAGTTTAATTAAATGTACCTGCTTTGAAACTAATTGTATCATCACTAAGGCAAGTTGAAATTCACAGCATGTCTTCAGTAAGCATGCAAGCAAATTAATCCTAAATATTACAGAATAGAAGTTAAGAAAATTATCTAATCATCACCCACTATTTACTATTACATTGTTGTTGATTGGGCTCGGCACATTACATCTGTCCTCTACAGAACTCTATTTAATATTTTGCCTCTCTATTACCATCTCTGTAAACATAAAACTCATAAAACATAAAAAAAAGTTACTTTACATTAATTTATGAATGTTAAAGTCAAACTGACATTTCCTGTGAAAACTGACACTGCAGCTGAAATTATAAATCGTTACTATAAACTTTCCATTTCCATACTATAAACTTTCCATTTGCGAATCAGGGATTTTGTAAGGATACAGTTTTAAACAATGATCTGTGTGTATTTGCTCAATAATTGTTTTCTGCAAAAAGTTATGGATGGCAGCTTTTAGATGGACAAATAATAAAAGTAATTTTACCTCAAAACATAGAACTCCAAAGGTTCATAATTGATAATCTGGAAAGGGGTTGATGTTTCAAAATTATATCAGAATCCATTTGGAACTTTTAGGACTTTTAGAATATTATTTGTAATAATCATGGACTAAATGTCTACAGGAACAATATCTGTCACAAAATTATTGTAGACCACTGACAATAAGATGGCAGAACACCACACGCAATCATAATTAACAAGTTGCATTGCATCAAGCATATGTCACCACTCAATGGAGGTCAACCTAAACACTTTATCATGACTTTTCTTTAAAATGAACAAGTATACGGTACATGGAAGCAGTCAAGTTTTAGTGATTCAAGCCCTTTTTGGCTCTTTTGCAAGAAATCAAATCATGCACAACAGGATAGATAACATTTCTCTGAAACTGAGCTCTGGGGCAGAACACGTTTTCTGGCTCCACTCACCATGGTTTGCCCTGATGTTGACCCCAGACAGTTTCAGTCGTGAGAGAGGGCCACTTACAAATCTGGCTTGGTTTAACCTTCAGCAGACCTTGATGATGGGTGGTAGAAGCCTTCGTTATGTACTGGTGTGAAGCCTTGTTAAAGCTCGATGGTATCGCTACACAAATGAAATCTCAGACAAACATTATATCTGTAATTGCCTGCTTGTCTTTGGAGGACTATCTAAAGGGGGAAAGGCTATACTCCTCCCCTCTTTCTCCTGGCTACCAGAAGAGTGCAAGTACATGACCATTGAAGCAAATTCCTCATCTCCAGCGGCAAACCCTTGAGGCCTGTAAAAATCTTTTAAACAAAGATTTTAAAGAAGGTTCACGTATACTGTAACACAGGAAGGGTTTGGGGGAAGGTGTGTGAGAAAATAAAAACCATAATTGTCCACATTCCAACCGATTCGATATATAAACAATTTGTCTGTCAGCCATGAAGAGGGCAGCTGTAAGTAATTTTTGGAGCAGATAATAATCAAGGCTACATGCAAAGCAGTACTCCTCTGGCAAGCCTTGCAGCTCTGGCCAGTGCTGGAAGGAGATTTGTAATGTCGTAGGAACAGTTGGGTTTGTTTAAACAGCACTGAATTGGCATGGAAAACGTGGGTTTAGAGCCTAATTCTCTTTCATTTGCCATGTAGCTGAATGTGGCTCAGATATCTGCTCACAGAAAAATAAGGGGCCAAATTACTTGTGAATCTCGCATTTGCTGAGAAACTTTTATTAGGTGTAATTGCAAAGTGTGCTTTCTCTTTAACATTACATTTTTACTCAACATCATTTAAAATTCATCAACATACATTTTGTTCACCATTCTGGCAGTGTATATGCACGACAGTCGATATGTTTTAGATTTTGATGTCAAGATTCAATTTGCTCTTTTGAAGAATGTCTGAGTGGCTACATGTAACTAGGTCATGGAACTTATTTGAACTGTTTTTACAGGAGACATTATGAAGTCACATGTGGTAAATGTGGTGAAAGAGAGTTCAGCTGTTCTTTTATTATTGCTGAACTGTGGGGCAAATCACCTCCAGCAAATTTCTCTTTGTGTGATGATCCAGTACATTTAGGAAGGTTTTATAATCAATATGATAGCAGTTCAGCAATGTTTTGATATTGTAACTTATTAAATCAGTTCGAATTAAGCTAGGCATTAACCTAGCATTAAACTAGGTTTGAATATGGAAACTTATGACCGAGGAACACTAGTGTAGTAAATAGCACAATTAGAAGATATTGCTAACACATACATACAAAGGTAAATGAACTGTATTTTATGTCATTTGTGTCCAAAGACTGACCACTGGAAAGAACAAAATACCTTTAATGGATGTTGTTTCAGTGAGGAGGGACTAGATTATGTTTTCAGACTGAGGGCTAAACTTTTCAAACACTGAGCAAGTTGTAGTTTATAGGGAAGGGAGGTTATCACAGCCTATTGGCAACTGCTACTTTTAAACTTATCCTGCTAAAAGTTAAAAACTTATTCTTGATTATGAACAAGTGATAACATGAGTAGGTTTGTGTTAGCATTTATTTCTGAATAGAAATAATAGAATAGAAATAATCCCTGAACAGAAGTGGCTTACAGCAAACATACCATTTATTTGTTAAAATTCTGTAAATCAACATACTGTTTTAGAGGTTGCTTTATTCAGGTTATGTCAGTGACAAAATTTGTGGCAAAATGTTTCTCTTAGTAATAAGTTGAAGCTAACAGTATAACTAGCAAACCAGAATACATTGACACTGCAATTGTCTTGTAGTTAAAAATAAACTTTTCAAAAAAGAATTTGAATCCCTTGTCCAACTTCGAACTCTTCACTTTGATATGCTCTTTTGCCAAGCAAACCACATATTCTTGGCAAAATTTTCCAAATTTTAGCAATGTCCAATAGAGAGGATTTTTGCTAGCTGAGCGGAAAGAATCGACACGATGCTAATGAGATGGGAGGTCTCATTCAACAAGAACAGAAAGCGAATGGAATTCATAAAGTTTAGCACCGTTATAACTATGAACAATTTCATATTTAACATAATTCCAGATCTATGAATGTTTAGTACGTTAATTACAAGAGTAAATGCTGTGCTTTGGTTTTTGTAGCGATTGCACTTGCAATCTCAAACAATTATTTTGTTGCAACAGCAACCAATAATACAGCAAATAAAAAAACAATGGTGGTGGTCCTGCACCCTCACTCTAAATCCTGACAGAGGAGCTTAATGTGAACTGAGCAACTGTGCAGCATGTATTCCTGATGCTGTTTTTCCCACAGAAGCAGAAGAAGTGCAACTGAGATGTACAATACAGAGATGTACAGAGTTGAGAGAATTGTATTTATTTATTGTTTTTGTTGTTGTTAACTGTATTGTTCATTTTTAATTCTCCACAAAAGACACAGGGTAACATCCATTACTGATATAAACAGAGCCTTAAAAATTGAATATATTCAAATTAAAAAACAAAAACTTCAAGACATTGACCCAGATAATCTAAAGACAAAACTTTTCCTTTAATTTGCTTCAAAGGAAACCAATATCTGTTGTCGCATATAAAAGGGGTCTGATTACTGCCTATTATCCAGGAAGATTAAAAATAAACTAAAATAAATGTATGTGGGCTTATGCATGTTTGTTTTGTCTTTTGGTCAATCAGGTTGCACATCCACTACAGGGGTCTTCCTCTTTTCTGAGGGTGGTAATGTTGTGTATTATGGATTATGCAACAGTAATGTTACAGGTCCTGTCATGCGGAACCCTCAGACCTCTCAGACACTCAAATCATCTCTTCAGTTGTCCATTGTTTTGCGTTACCTTGTCCTGGATAAAAGCTGTATTGCAACAGGTTTGGAAATTATGTCATTAAATACTGTCTGCAGACACAGCCACTGTCTCTTAGCAGAATTTCGTAAGCATCAGTGTAATGAAACATGCAGTTTAGTTAGACCCAGCATAAGTGTATGTAATACAGTGAGTTTAACATTTCTAATTTCTAATTTCAAATAATGTGTATAAATGTGACGTCATACACAGATTTAGGCCTTTGTGCTTCTATGTTGGTGATATGTCATATCAAGTCAAACATTATCTATATATTTTATTCAGACAACTGCATTGTACTTCTTGATTTATTTCCCTTTTTCCTTAATATACTATTACTTATTTTATCTGAAATGTGAATATATCTGTAATGTTATTAATACTGGTTCACCTGCTCAATGTATACTTTTTGTTCACAAAATTACATTCATTGAGGCCCTTATGGGGCCTTGAAAGGAATGTGGCTGCAGTCTATGGCATGTCATGACTGCACATACATTGATTCCACATACAAAGATTGGACCCCAGGACTTAAGACATTTTTTGTTGCATTCCTTATTTTTTATTTTAGTTTTTTGTTAGCTTTGATCGCATATTGCAAATGTCAAGCTCTAAAAGATCCCAGCATTCGAAAAGAGTGTCTGACTGTCTGAATCTTTTACTAAATTCTGTTCTAATGTTTCTGATGTTTGTTGTACATTAGTGCTTTTCTCAATGCATATCGTTTTAAAGTGACTTTACAGAAATACATTTTACAATACATCTGTTACAAAACCAGAACAGTCTGTTATCAGAGGTGATATAAAGTACAGAGATCCAAGTGCAACTTCAGCTTGAAGGAAAACATCACTATTGTATGAGGTGTCAAATTCATAAGAATTCCTATGATCTGATTCATAAAAAAACATGCGTTGGAAAGAAAAATCAAGCATGAAGATTCACCCATAACCCTAATCATCTAAACTTACAATAATTACAAATTGCCTTGAGATTGTGTTGTACAAATTACAGTAGCTACAAATGAACGTCATGACAACAATCACATGTGATAAATAATGTCAACTGGTTATTATTGTACCATAATCTTGCATCGCACAGGACTTTATTTTAAGATCATGACTGGTTGATTGTACATGATCCCACTTACGACATGACTACTAATCAAATAAAAGCACCACTGACCAATCACAAAAACGGTCAGAAAGTCTGATAATAATTATAATAGAAACAATAATGCTCATGCTGGTGAGTACAGTTTATAGTTTGTTTCTTTACATTTCAGAATAAAGTCCCTCACTGCTGTTATACCATGACATGTCACTCTTCAGCTGAGAGATCTGGTGATCAGACCTCACAGTGATCATGACCCTGACCCCCGAAGATCTGCCCCCTCTAAGTTTCACCTGAGCTTGACAGGTGTTTCACCCACAGCAGGAAGAATATCATCTCAGCATTCCTCAGCATATATCCTCAGCAGTGCCACTACAATGAAATACTCCTCACTGCAGGCTGCGATCTACATGCTTTCTACAGTGCTGTCAGTGGTGTAAATAGCTAGATACATTTAGGCATTCGGCAGACACTTTTATGCAAAGCAACATACAGCATATTTAAGATAGACATTTTATCAGTATCTGTGTTCTCTGGAAATCAAACCCATGACCTCTGCTATGCTAATGCAAAGGATCACTGATGCCCAATGCTTTAGGTGGTAATCTGGTCATTGATTAGCAGTTGTTATGTTGATCTGACAGACAGCTAGCCAGATAGATAGATAGAGCTCCTGAAATCTTACTCCTGACATAACTTCTGAAATGAAAGACAAGGAAAGGCCATGCTGAACATCTATCACTCAGTGTGAGCTCATGCATGTGTATTTGTGAGTGTATGGACTACAGCCGAGCTACGGTTGACTTGGGGTTGTTGGGTGTCAACCTGCATGTCGTGTAACCAGAGAGAGACAGACAGAGGCAAAGAGAAGACATAGTGTGACCCACAGCACGGGGGAGGGACAAGCTCTGACCCAGCATGAAAACAACCTTGAAGGAGGGAGGTGCCTGAAATCTAATGCCCAGCTGAACATTTTAACAAAGAGAGACACACAGCCAATGTGGAAAGTCACATCTCTCTTAATAAAGGTTTATGAAATTAGAACTGATGGCTGTAAAATTATTACTATTTTGGGACTTTATTTGAAATGAAAACAGACATTTAAGAAATATATACTTTTGAGGTTTGGGGAAGAAGCACAGATTTGAAACAACATTAAATATTCCATTACAGCTACATAAAAATAAAGACATAAGTAGAATACATTTTGTAAAAACGTAGGGTTAGGGTTAGGATTCGTCACTGTCAATCTATTAAATCCTGGATTTTAGCATCTATAAAACTGGGGTAAAATTCAATTCAACTCAAATCCAGTCTCATACCCCACATAATGTGCATACTTCACATAATTTATTTATATTTGTTGATAAAAACAGCATGGCCTAAAATGTGCTGAGATTATATTGTGAACCCTTAACCAAATTTTACTGTTAACCCTATAATCCGAACCCTATCATATTTCACATGGGGCATGCCCAAAGAAGGTGTGGCTTCAGTTCACACAGTCGTGTTGTCTATTATGACGGGCCTAAATGTCCAAAAATAAAATGAATGACTAAAGTCAGTTTTCCACTGATAAGCCGGTGCTGCCTTTGACTTGCTTGCCAGTGACTTTCCTAACCCTGTGGATGACGGCTGACTTTACTCACTCGCCGGAGGACTCAATCTGCTCAGCAGGCGACTTTGCTAGGACAATTTGGTACTTCTGAGTCAGCATGTTTTATTATTTTTTAAATGTTTTCTATTGACTGCTCAATTGAGTTTTGGGCAGTGTACTGTTTGTCATTCTTACATTGTTTCTGTCATTGATACAAACATACTCTTTCTTCTGTTGGGGTCATCGTCTCAAACTCGTTGACATTGATGAGCGCTGTTAGACTGCTGAGGCAGCTCAGTTGAGAAAGTCACATCTTGGCATTTGCAATATTCTTGCAGCACCAAAGCAGAGTTAATAATAGGCACTTATCACTTTTACTTATCACTTTTTTTATAACTTTTATTATATACACCTCTAAAAAATACCAACGTCCGGACCTGAAAGTTGGGTGCGTTATGCCCATGATTAGTCTCAGCTTATTACATGGCTTTATTTTACAGTGTCTTTGTTACCTATGTTATAGGTACTTACCATAGTAAATTAAAAACTAAGTAAATTTTTAGCAAATTAAAACAAAATTATATGCAAAAATGTGCCTAAAACTCCTTTTGTGTCTGTGTGTTCTTTGTAAGAATTAAGAGAAATTGATGAGTTTTTCTATAAGAACACATGCACTACAACCACACAAGAACCATTAAGTGATTTACCAAGGTAAATCACTACTGATGTAACCCCTGTGGTCCTTTCCAAGGGCCACTGTTTTCCACTGTGTGCTGCGTTTCTAAAGCAACCTCTTAATTTTCCGTTGACTTTCAGCAACTTTCATTAGCTAAATCCTGAAAGATTTAAAAAACAAAAAGCCTGCATTTTGTTTACAGTCTCAACTGGTCAAGTGCTCCCTTGGTAATACACTGTGCCAAGATATGATGTCATTTTAACAACTTCCTGCAGCATGATATCACCTTTATTGACGTCAAGAACACTATAAATAATATAGAAATATTGCATTTTATTTATTCAAATCTCTAATGTGCCCCATTTCCTGTACTGGCTAATCCCTGAGCGCTGCAATAAATACTGTGTAAAAATAGCCCTGCATATCATTTCTATTCTTGGAACAAGTTGGACACTGAGAAAGCGGACATTTGAAACTTGTTTCCCATTATTTTATTGGTTTGCAGGTTTTGCTATGATCCTGGTCATAAATATGTATCTAAAAGTGCAACAATGGAGAACAAACAGTATGTGGGTCAAGATAGTGCTAATATTAGGGAGTATTTTAAAATCACATTCAAAAACGTCAACGCTGGCTTTTAATTTTTAATCATATTACCTAATGGCAAGATTTTGCGACCAGGGCTTGGACTTTTATGAGCTGAGGGTGGTAGAGGCCATGTTTATAGCTCTGCAGGCTAATGCTAGCTCTCCTCGGTTTTAAAGAGAGCACCTGTGCCACATAAATCTGTAACAAACTCCCTAACGAGTGTGTTACATTTCTAACAAGCACACGTGAGCAGAAGCAAAAGAGAGGGAGAGTGAGAAACAGAGAGAGAGAGTAATGGGTGGAGGGTGTGTGGAGGTGGAAAAGAATGGCTACTGTATGAAGCCATTATAAGAGCCAGCTGTGGGTCAGCCATGTTACAGACTGTGAAAGAGAGGGTGTGTATGTTTGTAGGCCGATTTGTACCAGGGAAGAAAAGATGGAAGGCTCATAAATCCTCTGCTCATTTCAGGTTTACTCACAGTGTTTAGCTGAGGCCCACCACCACATAAGCAAATTGCTTGTGATTAGAGAACAAAAACTAGCCCTCCTTTGCCTGTTTGCACTTGAGTCTGGTTGACCCACACGTGTGCACAAACATTTATTTTTCTCAGTTGTCTGGAGGCATGAGTCCTCCAGGCAAGCAACACACAGCTGAACATGACATTTGTTGCAATGCTGCATTACTTGTATGATTACTTGGATAGAAAGATCATGTATAATAAAGCCCATGAAGATTATCTGTAGTCTCTTTCTGCCTTTGCCAAACAACTTGACTAACTGGTGAAAATGTAATTCCAACCTCTTCAATATTAAATATGCAGAGGTCACATTTCGGGTATGGGTCACCATATCTGACAAAAACATGTCACTTTCACTTTAAACTTAACTTATTATGAAATTCACCTTTGTAAATGCAATTTCTGTAGAAAGATTTATAAAAGTCCAGTAATCATAAGTATGAAGTCATGGAAAATCAGGTGTCATCCACAAACAGAGGATGTCATGAATGTATGAAGAACCAGAGAACTTCAGTCATCAGCCTTTGTGGAACCTTCGTTTTAAGCTTTTAGATTTAGAAAACTGAGATCTATTATCAGCTTTTGCATCACATTTATTAAGGTCCCTAAACCCCCACAGTTACAGTTATAGTGTGGCTTGTCTGTAACAAGGCAAAACTCATAGAAGATAACTACATATATTACCACAGAAACAAAACAAATACATGCCAAATAAATAAATGCAATAATGTAAGTTTAGACCTTTATTCAGTCAGTAAGATTTGACAAAACAATTTTGCATGTCAATGCATACAAATAAGATTTGATAGCTAGACTGGAAGACAAGAATGTCAATCTGTTCTATGCACAAAGTGATCTTGTAAATTCTTATAATGCCACTCACAGTCACTGTTCTACTGCATTTAAGGGGCCTCAAAACAAGACTGACTTAAAACAAGACAACAAAAGCATTTAACTAAGCTAAAAACATCAAGATAATGAATATACATTATCTTACATATACATTATGAATATTATATACATATATATATATATATTATGAATATACATACACAAGATTTTTATAATGAATATACATCTTTCTAGTTAACTTTTTTTGGGGAGAAATTAAAGAGGGAGGTTTCAAATATTGCTGTGGACAATAGGGGTCCTTCAAGTCAAAAGTTTGGGAACCACTGGTCTACTGCTTTTTAGACCAGACTGAACATTCTTCTGAAAATGTCCTGTTAGTCTCAAGTATAACAAAAAAGTTAAAGTTCCATAAGGGTTGAGTAAATATTGATAGAATTTCTTCAAAATGTCATTTTGAGATGAAGATTTCTTTAGAATATTTAGGATAGAAAGTTTAAATATTTGACCAGCTTGGCCACTGAGACAAATATTCCATAAAATCATTACACTAAAGTCTACAATGTAGTGTCTTCATTATTGTAAGTGTGTAAGCTTATTTATACTAAGGGCTGGGTTATCTGACAATGTAACACGTTTCAAACATAAAACTCACATAAACACATAAAATGTCTGTGTGTAACAGCAGCATGCAGAGGGATCACTCCCATCTGCATCACAGAAATGAGGACTGACATGCTTATAACTCCAAACAACTGCTCAAATCAAAATAAACACATACAATTAATATACAGCCTACAGTAAATCAAAGTCAAAACCAGGTGAAACTTTTTATTGGAACACATTACATAGGAGTCGTTTTGCAATTAGTCCAAATGGCCTGAAATCCTTTATCTCCCTGATCTTTTAAAAAACAAGGTAAGAATGCTAGACTGATTAACTAACATGACCCGCTTTCACCATAAACACGTGTGCACCTGTTGGTAGCGGGTGTCTTTGAACACTCCACAAATGCAAACCAGACCTCGCAGGCGGCCATCCGAAAACAATGTGTGGTGAGAACTTTAGGCTGGAGGGTCAGAGTTACGTGCCGAGGTTAGGGGAAGGGTGACAGGGTGGGGTGTGAGTAGGGATTTGGGGTGTAGAGAGTTTCTCAGCCGAGCAAGAGTTCAGCCCCATCACGGCAGGCCAATCTGTTCCAGACAAGCTAAATGACACATTATTGGATCCAGATTTGACACAGGCACTGTGTATATTACATTACCATACACCAAGTCCACTTCAGCTCATTACCTCCACCCACAGGGAGGAGAGAGAAAAAGGCAGAGGCGAAAAAAAGGGTTTCTTTTACCCTTGTCTCCTGTATGCGTCTCTCTCTCTCTTTGCTGGGAAACTGTCAAATATTCCCGAGGCAGGTCTTGTGAAACGTTTCCTTCAGAACACCCAAGACGTTTCTGGGCTAGAGGGATTTCTTCATTAAGTTATTAGAAACACAAGACCGGGTTCCTGTCCTCCCTCCCCGAGAAGATGAAAAGGAGGGTGGGCAGGCAAACAGAGGGGACGAGTTGACCAGGGCAGGGTAGTGAGGTTAACACTTTCAATCTGATTTCTATTAGATTTCCTTCATCCCAAAGGGACCCTCAATCACAAGTAGCAACAACAAAATGCCAATGAGCATGTTATCACGACTTGTTTTTTATGTTCAATGAAATTTAAATTGACCAAAACAAAGCAAACAAAGATCTTTATTTGCTTATGAAAAGTTATCCTTTTAACTATGGATAACAAATTCATTTATTGGTAGCACTAGTGCTAACAGACAATCTCTAAAATGTCAATAATAAGGATCACATTTTGTTTAGGATCTTCACAAAGTAATGACTTAGTGTTACGTAAAAAAAAAATTTCAGCAGCAATGCTAATGCTAATACTATTGTTATTAATTTGAACACCGTTCAAATTGCCGTAGACGAGTGATAGGGACTACAGGTGAAATATCCCACAGAATCAAGCCATATCTTAAGATCAAAATATCAACATACAAGAACACCTTAGCAACCAACAAGCAATGCACTAGAAACCAGCAGAGCACCCTAACATCTGCATAATGAGACCATGGCAACCATTTATTCTTATCTTTACTATAAGAACCATCTGTATAAATGAAGTGCTGTGAGGGTGAACAATCCACACACAGTGGCCCCTCATTTATCAAACGAACGTGAAAACGAGCGTAAATCTGTGCGCACAAATGATCTTACGATCAAGATCACGTGTGATTTATGAAGCGATTCGTAGACTGCCAATCCCGTCGTATGAATGATCAGACCTTGATAAATGTGGCAGATGAAAACAATCGTCATTTGAATATCACGCCCCTATAAATTCGGGGTTTAGATRWCCYGCCCCCAGACTTTACGACATGGAGACACAGAAGACAGCGGCRAAGAAAAGGAATTTCTCGCAGTTAGAAATCGAGACGCTAACAAATGAAGTTCAAGATCACTGGCTTGTTTTGTTTGGGAGCGCAAAGGCCGGGATCAAAGGGACACAGAAAACTGCAGCGTGGAAAAAATCACAGCTGTAGTCAACAGGGTTGGCGCAGTGAGGAGAACGCCAGCTAAAGTTTAATTTTATTCTTCTCTTTAAAATTGAATTGCCTGTCATGTTGGAAATTTTGGAGGATGATAGTTTTACAAAATTATTTACATCCAAATTCTTACATTTAGGTAAAGAATAAATGGTCTGATATAAAACTAAAAAGAGCGTTGCCACGCTAAAACGCAGCATCCAGCTGACAGGAGGAGGCCGGCCAGACCCCAGCCTTTTGCTGCCCCAAGTGGAGGAGCACTCATCGGCTTGTCCCCATTTCCGAAATTTCATGACAGTCAAAGTTTCCTGTTTAAATAGATGCATAAATAAAAGTCTAGCCAACCATATTGCAAATAGGTTAACGTACCGATTGTTTTCACCTACTGTTTTTTAATTTTGTCATTTGGGAGCATATGTCTTTAAAGAGAGAGCAGAAATG
>JAZGTK010004200.1:0-25164 GCA_036877625.1 Ambastaia sidthimunki | reverse complement strand
GAAATTCTGTAAAAAATACAAATTATCTGTAAATTTAAAAGTCAAGTCTGTATGTTACTGCATATCTTAGATTTAGTAATTACAATATGCAACACACCTGTATTGTATAATATACCCAACAACTGTTTGTTTAGCTTTAGTTGTATGAGTTTACAACTAAAGAAAATAATTTACACATATTTGAAACAAATGGTGCCTATTAGACCTATAAGTACTTCTATTAGTAAGTAGGAATCTTAGTAATTAGGAATCTTAGCCATAACCATGTATCAGATCATCACTGTTTCAGCGGTACAAGTGTTCTGTTCTGTACTAGTACGGTTGAATGGTCTACTTGTATGGTAAACTAATCCCAATAGGCCACACTGCAGTTTTAAAAGCTGTTTCTGTATACACGCTTTCTTACGTACTTAAACTTAAGGTGAACTCTTAAACCAATTTCTACATAGCCAGACAGATTCAAAAGTGTTTATTCAGGTTAACGATAGCCCTCAATGTGGTAAAGGGTGACACAATAGATGTTAACCATAACTAGAGTGTTAGCAGTCCACTCAGTAAGTTTTCCCTCATTAAAAACATGTTTACACACATGGTGAAGAGTTCAGTCATGTCTTTTAACAGAACATTTCAATGATGGATATAGAACAGTACCGGAAACTTTTGCGTCAGTGTAATACAGAATCCATACCGATAGGTGTCAGCATAGCTATTTATTAGTAATAAGATGGCTACACATCTGCCTGTAGAACAAATTACTAAGTATGCGTTCAAGTAATGTACAAAACTGAACTAAAATCAAAACTGAACTGAATCTGGGGAGGACATACTGGTCTTTTTATAGCTTTTACATATAATTTATGTAAAAAGCTATAAAAAGAATTCAGGTTATATGCAGTATAATCTAAACAATCTATAATAACTAAACAAGGCCAACATTATTTTTGATAATTAGTATTTAGAGAACACTGTTAAATTGTCCCTAAACCTGCTTTTTGAAATACTACTCAGGACACTCAGAATCACACACTGACTTAATACAACAGCAAACAAGGACAGACTGGTACTGAAAAATAAAACAAAGTTAACCATTGCAGCATTTTTGTCAGTATTTTACTGTAAATGTAGAAATGTGTTTTATGCTGTATTTGTAAAAACAGTGACCAACTGTACATTAAACTATGAAGTATTTCTAGAAGGCTCTTTAGAAAACAGACACAACATTCAATTTGATCTTTATTTCAGTCTTTTACCGTTTATTTACTTTACATGTATACAAGTAATCAATTTATTCCTTTCATTTCCTTTATTTTATTACTTTTAATTTTCATAATTGTTTGAAACAATTATGTCCATTTGTTAATATCTTTAAACGTACCTTTTGGGGTTGCTTGCCCTTATTTTCCTGTTTAGGCCAATAGGAGGAGGGTGCACATGCCTAAGTAGCAACTCAGTAATATAATAGGAATGGTGGCGATAATATATTTTTTAGTTGAGAGACAAACGTCTCAGGTTACGTATGTAATCCAGGTTCCCTGAAGGGAACTAGATGCTGCGTCGAAATGCTTTGGGAATGCCTTCAGTTTTTATGCGCTCTGAATCACATGTAAAATCCATCCAACGGGGGCGATACATCACAGACGGGGTGACGTCACGACCAGGAAGCTTAAAAGCACATGCGCTGAGCAAACCGGTAGCTTCTAAAAGGAATGAAGCAAGCGCAGGCAGAGGTACCGGAAGTATGGCCAGAGACGCAGCGTCTCGTTCACTTTAGGGACCCTGGGTTATATACGTAACCTGACACGTTCCCTTTCAGGAACTTGAGCTGCATCGAAATGCTTTGCTACCTGATATTTGTAAGTTTCCCCCCTGAAAGCAAACCTCAGGAACTTTCTGTGTTGAGGAAGGATGGGTATATGAAAATATGCATCTTTCAGATCTACCGTGACAAACCAGTCCTCAGACCTGATTTGGGACACAATCTATTTCACAGTCAGAGGGTTGCCGCTGGAACACCACGACACTAGAATTTTCGATTCCTGCTAGCAGCAGTATCATGTCTGAGGAGCAACTAATAATTGCCATATCCAACCAGCCAGAGCAGTATGATACCACCCTCAAAAATCAAACTAAAATATGCCTCAGCTGACCTTAGAGAACTAGGTAAATAAATTCAAATTATTAACTTGCAGAATTATTATCAGAATGTGTGAACCCCGGGAATTAAACCCACAACCTTTGTGCTGCTGACAGAAAGACAGTTGGTATGCAGTTATTAAAGGGACATGTCATGTAAATGTTTGTTAATGAGATTAACAATATTTTTTATTTATTGTATTTTTATCTCCCCAATTCCAAAAAAACCCTATAAACCATATAAAGTAAACATTTACATGCATGAAGTACATGAAGTAAACACCCAGCAAACACATTTACATTGTGGAAATGTTGGTACCACGTTCCATTTTTACTCTTAGGGCTGATACTATAGGGCTGTAGCGATGCTGTAGCGAACTGCATGATGCTTATTAATTCCTGGTGCTATGGCAATTAATTCCTGAACATTATTCATAACTGAAGAACAGATAAATGTACTTACAGTAACAAAATACAAATTTGCTGACCATTGTCCTTGACTACCCTTATAGTTTGTTTACAGAACAAATTAATATAATCTTACAAGGGTTTGTTTCAGTATTTACTGGAAAAAATTTAAACTTGTGTATTGAATTACAGAGCAGATTCTCCACCGACGTATAGAAGTTTAAAAGATTGATTTTTGTGCTTCAGTATGTGTATGTTGCTGTTTTTTAAACAACATAAATTGCTCTGAATGCTGATTAAAAGTCAATAATTTTACTCTGGAATCTTTATTACAGTGTTGTGACAACATTCACCACAAAACATTTATCAGTTTATGTTATTACAACATTGTTAAAAGTTTGCCTACATTGAGAAAACATTCTGTGGTTGCTGGATAGCCTATCTGTATTTTTAATCATTCAGTTTCTGTATTTAATCATTTTTCATTCTATTTATCTATTACTAAATGTATTCTGATAATGTTTTATTTATTGAAATTATTATTAAATTAGTTGTAAAGTTTGACATGGAAACTTGTCTTGTTAAGTGAGTGATGCAGCATGCCGTGCTTACACAGAGCAGACAGCCACTTGAAGCGGGACTGCTGCTTATTGAAAGTAGCTGAAGTGAGCTGTGTTTAGGGCAGACCGCTGCTCTGCAGCAGGAGGCTACTCGTGAACACTGTGTGTAAGGGTATAATGTACTTATGTGTATATATACCCCTCTCTCTGTTTTGTGTTAGGATTTTTGCTTTAGCACTATGAAGCTATTTATGTATAGTATATTTAGTTTAGTTATTCTTCTTTCTGTACCCCTGCTGTTGCTAAATGCAATTTCCCCACTGTGAAAAAATAAAGGAATATCTTATAACCTTTCTCTTATATTTGTTAACTTGGCAAAGATATATATATGTCTGTCAAAAACAAACGATGTGAAGACACATGGGGGGCTTGGGGCAGAGGGAGCTGGGCAGGACCCAGGCCACAGCCATTACGGTGGTCCACCCCGGAGCCGACAGAGGGAGGACCCATGACAGAAGAGCTGACGACTCCGGAGGACTGACCGATGGAGGCAGAGCAGGTGGACATGGAGCCCAAGACAGAGTCGATGGTCCTTGGTGACGATGAGGACCCGGCAGACCGAGGCAGAGCAGATGTCATCGGCGACCGAGGCGGAGGCAGGGATCCGGAAGGACGCAGTGGAGCCGGTACGACAGAGGACCGAGGCGTGTCAGGAGGGATGGAGGAGTCAGACCAAGCTGGTGGGATGGAGGGATGAGGCGTAGCCGGAGGAATATAATCCAGAGGCGAGGGAGAGGCGACGACAGACTGAGGCGAGTCTTGAGGGACGATGGAGCCAGGTGGACTGATGAGACAGGGTGGAGACGAGGGAGCTAGGTGGCATGGTGGAGCTGCAGGGTCAGAGGGCTGAGGTGGAGTCCAGGTTTCAGAGACCAGTGGCGATGGGCTCTCCAGCCATGGCGCCAATAGAGGATGGCAGCCCTGCAGCTCAGCCACTGCACAGGTGGTGGGCTGAGGGTAAGCGAAGGGGCTGTCAGAATCCAGTGGCGATGTGGCTGGTGCGTCATGATGGATATTTTCAGACATGGGGGGGAGGGGGGGAAATCAACAAATCATCGGTCGCCAGGAGCTCGGACTCTCCGTCCAACGTGCTCTCGGGCAGTGGCTCTGCACTCGTGAATGACGTTGGGCTGGACACTGGGTCAGGAGTGGGGCTGTCGTCCCTCTTGGCGACCACAACGATAGCACCCACTCAACATAGGCCAGAAGGCTCTCCCGAGAACCCATTCCTGACAACCTTGCCTTGGTGGAAAACAGTTTGCTCAGCTAGTGCCCAAAAAATCTCTGGGGTGGTCCTCGAGGGAGCTCTCTCCCTGCCACAGCAGAAAGATACATCGTGACGGGTCAGACAAATCCCTGGTATAAACAAAAACACTGAACAAAACAAAAAATGGAATTATGCGTTTTAATACGCACCGTTTACTTTTGTTGGTCAGTGATTCTGTAACGATTGCGCTCACAAAACAGGCATGAACAAGAGATTCCAAAAATATAAACGATTTAATCCAAAGTGCAAGGCATGAACAGGCAGACAAGGGAACACACAACATTACACTACAAAGACCAACCAACTATGAACAGACAGGAAACAGCTCATAAAGACAAACTAATTAACCTAAACTACACACAGGTGAGACCAATCAAACTAAACAAGGACAGGAACTCCATATAAGGACAGACATAGGACAAACCACCAAGACAGTCCAAACGGGGGTGTTACAACTAGGTGTGTGTTTCCTCAAAAACAATGCACACCTTGGAACATTTATTAACCAATCAGAATGAAATATTACACAGTCCTATGGTATAATAAACATTAATCATAATATTAATAATGAGATTTAGTGCACAAATATGCAAAAACAAAAAACTAACTAGGTTAAAGATGCATAACTTTTGCCTCTCTATTGCCACCTCTGTTTGAAACATAAATTGTGGGTTACTTGTGGAGTTATTTTCTTAACGTGGATGACACGGTTAAGTTCTAAACAACTGCATGATACAAACTCTGCACCATGTACAGCACCCAGACATGAGATATAGTAGCCAAATTTTCAGATCGGACCTGTCAGCTTAAATTATAAATCATTATTAGAAACTTACAGAAATTTTATAGAAAGTTATAGAAAAGTTATAAATTGCAGCTTTAAGCGCGGCTGGGTCAGTGCTGTTATCCAGGAGGAGGCAGTAAACAGCTCTTCCAGCTCATGATTAACGTAACTTCTTTGGTTTGTCAGTTTGTAGGTGATTGTAGCCAGTGAGGTCCAATACTGTCATACATTAAAGGAAACATTATAAGTACCAACCCAGAGCATGTTAGATGTTTTGTTTAAATAATTTTATGGAAAACAAAATATTTGAAAAGATCCACAAGTTTGTTAATACATCCAGTGTAACTTAAATATAGTTAATAACAGAGAAATATTAAATTATAACTTTGTATAAGGTTTATGAGTATATAAGGTGCACACACTAACTATTAACAAATAATAAAATAAAAACACTCACTGCAATTTCTCCAGTTTACAGTGTGGATCCTTTAGTAGATCTGAAAATAGCTTCACTCCTGACTCTCCTGGTTTATTATAGTTCAGATTGAGTTTTCTCAGATGTGAGGGGTTTGATTTTAGAGCTGAAGCCAGCGCAGCAAAACCTTCATATGTAATATGGCAGTCAGTTAGTCTGTAGAGAGGAAAAAAGAATTTACATTTACTGTAAAAATATGCTACTTTCATCTATTTTGGCATTTGTCTATAGGCTAACAGGTGAGGTGAATTCGACTCATTATAAGAAATATAACATCAAGAAGCACTTTGCACAACCAAAGGAAATGAAGGCCATCTTAAATTAATTGTGGTCTATCCAACCTTTTTACATTGATTGAGATTGATTGCACTTACTCTAGTGTCTGCAATTTACAGTGTGAATTCTTTAGCAGATCAGAAAGCAACTTTACTCCTGAATCTCCTGGTTTATTATAGTTCAGGTTGAGTTCTCTCAGGTGTGAAGGGTTTGAATTCAGAGCAGAATTCAAGGCAACAAAATCTTTACATGTAATACTGCAGTTTTCCAGCCTGAGGAGACAAGGAAAAAAATATTTATACTGTAAAATGTAAGTCCCTTCAGTTTCCCATCATTTTGGTAACTACTTTGCAGTTACTTATCAAAAGCTACACTTGATGATGTGTTTCATAATGCTAATAACGCACAACACTGTTCGACCAGTGTAGAGATCTTGGCTTAAATAACCTGCAGTAAATAAGCCTCACTTTGTGGGTACAGCTGTCCCCAGCGCATGTTAAGTCCATTCTAAACGACCTAACAGTCTCTCATACTTTCACGGTTATACCTTCATGCTCCCTGCATATGAGACCATTTCAGTTGTAGCTCAAATCAAGAGGATTTCATCCAAGGGCAAATCCCCAGAGTCAGATATGGGTGACGTGGTTGCCTTCGTACACTGTCTATGTGGTTCAGAGCCTGGTTTCTCACCTTGGGTCTCACTCTTGGTGTGTGTTGTCATCGCAGGAAGATGCCATCCCATGCTCTTTAGACTTGCGTCCACCACACTAGCCAGTGGTTCAAGTCAGAGCAACTTTTTATTTGCTATGGGAGCCAAACCTGAAGCCACCACCGAGGAAACAAAGTTGCATTGGGTGGCCTATGGGGCATTGTCAAGCTTTACCTCTAGAATTTAAGACTATTCTACCAGAGAGCGGACTCACATGTCCACATCCCAAGATCATGTCTGAAATCTCTCCAGTAGGTCCAGACACTTCCAGTGTGAGCTCAGCTTTTTTTTTTTTAAAGAATGTACTTGTTTGTGGTTTATTGTCAATTATTGGGTGTTATTGTATGATAGAAAAGGATCTATGTTGGTGTGAAAATTCTACTTAGTACATCTGATTCATCATACATTGTGATTACATTCCATATCTTAAATTAAGAAATTGCCCATTACAGTAGCAGCCATTTTGAAAAGTATAGTATTCTGTTATTTCACTAAGTATACTAAAATCTGTTTTTTTGCTGCTACTCCTACAAATGTTGTCAATTTTTGTCCAAAATCCAATTAGATTATTTTTGGACTCCCCATGGAAATGAAACATCGTGCCTGTGTTTGTTCTGTTATGCTAATTAGCTTAGCTTGCCCAGAATGGTTCAGGATGTTGGTTTGAAACCAGTGTGGTATGTGAAGTTGTGTAGTAAAGTGACAAAGTTTACTAAACTTTCTACACTTAGACTTGAAATGTTTTTTTGTTGTTAATTCTGTGCTCTTTCTCATCTAAACCTTCATAGTCTTGGCACCACATCGCTGCTTACAGCTATATTTTGTTATTTATTTTATTATCATATTGTATTGATACTATATACTCTTGATAAAAACCCTTACTGTAGTTTTTCCAGTTTACAGTGTGGATCCTTCAGCAGACAAGAGAGACTTTTTACTCCTGACTCTCCTGGATTATTATAATTCAGATTGAGTTCTCTCAGGTGTGAGGAGTTTGACGTCAGAGCTGATGCCAGAGCAGCAAAACCTTCGTCAGTAATATGGCAGTATGCCAGTCTGAGCAAAACAAAAACACTTCTTTATATATGCAGCTCAACTTTGTGTTAGTATTGTTTAAATAATTTTATTTTTAATTTTCTTCCTTTTCATGTATTTTTTTTTTTAAATCTTTACTTTTCTGTAAAATATCTTTGGATATGTTTCATTTATACAGCTGTTTTGCAACAATCTGCCATTGTGAAAAGTGCTTTATAAATAAATTTGAACTTATAATAAACATGACAGACTGACACATTTTACAAGTATGTTTAATGTAACTTTCTTTGGTTATATTGTCCCTTTAACAATAGGTTAAAGTTTACATTCTCATGTTTTAGTAAATGGTATTTCCATACATTTTAGTTATGTAGTAAAATTTGTCATTATATTTACCTAAATCTGTTTGAAACAAACAAATGAAATATAAAAAATGTAAAAAATATTACAGTTAATTCAACACTTCAATAATTTAAGTTAATTCAACATTTAATAACACTTACTGAAGTTTCTCTAGTTTACACTGTGGATCTGTCAGAACGTTAGAGAATATCTTCACTCCTGGATCACCTAGTTTATTTCTGCTCAGATTAAGTTCTCTCATGTGTGAGAGGTTTGATCTCAGCGCTAAAGCCAGAATATTACAACTCTCCTCTTTAATATTGAAGTTTTCCAGCCTGAAAAGATAAGAAAAAAATCCACTTATACTGGATAAATTTAAAAGACACATTATACAACTGCTTTTCTTATATAAACTAAGACATATTCAAGGGTTTATCAGTAAATCTCTTGAATCAGAATGGCAAGTAGTCTTTAATTACCACCATGGAAACTGTTTAGCTATTCAGCTATTAAGATTACCCCAGCAACTCCATCGAGACATGGGATTTAGTTATTTTGATTCAGACATACATCTGGTTAATTAGCTTTTCCTTGTTAACCATCTAGCTACACCCAAGCAACAGTGCAATGAAATGAATAGGCTTAAGATATATCATAAATAAGTATATAACTATTAAAAAAGTGAAATAGCAGCAGAAGAAACAAACAGAGAGTGTTTTACTTTTAAAAAAACTTGTGTAAATGGTTTAATTATGGTCCACATTATTAATTAAAAACGTCTCGGGTTACGTATGAGGCAGGCAAGATGCTGCATTAAGCTTGACAAAACACACTATAGGTGCACCAGAATCTGAACACATGTAAAATCAGGCCCATTTATAGGCAGTTTAGGTCATGTGTTGTAGTTTTGCACGCCACAAAGGGGACGTTAATGCCCACTACATCACAGTGCGGAAAGTCTTTCCCCAAATGCTGTGAAACATTGGCACAGGGAACATCAGGAGCAGAAACAGACATGTCAACCTAAGAGGACCTGAGCACTTGGAGCTGAATTCAAGCCTAAAGTGTTAAATCTAACAAATGTGTGCGGAGAAGACCAGCCTGCCCCAGCACAAGCATCACGTATAGATATTCCCCTGAACAGAGCCGTAGATGATGCTAAAGTCCTGGAAGAATGGGCTGTAATGCCCAAAGATAACACCAAGTCACAGGCCTCATAGCATAGCAATAGCATCTGTGATCCAGGGAGATCATAGTGACCAAACTACTTTGGATGTGGCCAGTAAAACAGGCTAAGAGCTGTGAGTCACTGGCTTGGAGCTACTCCACTGGCTTGACTGGTGGACACAGATCCATAGATTCTTTCCTGCTCCAGTGGCAGTACAGAATGCCTGAAGGACCACCAGGTGACCAGCCGTAGCGTGTAGTTAAGACTGACTCTAGAGGCTCAAATGGAGCTGAAGATAAACCTTTAAAAGCTGTAGTAATGTCCCAAAAGGAGACCGTATGTGACAAAAAGGCCATCTTACCATTACTTTGTCTTCTGTGTCTACTATCTTTCTCTCCTGCGTTTTCATCTGTTTAGAGTTCATCAAAAACCCTGGTACATCAGAATAAATCCACAAGCATGGCGAGTCATAGCGTCTTCTCCTGTTATTGTTACATGCACTGTTTGCTACTTGTTTAGCGTAGCTTCCTTTGTCAGTGCTGAGGGTTTCACATGTGAAAAATGCAGAAAAATAGGCTGACTGATAAGATTTCAGAATTATAGACAAAGACGACTTTACTTGAGGATAGTAAGAGTAATAGGGCGTTTGAGCAGCCTTTAGATGCGACTAGGTCTATACATTGTTGTCACAGATGATCGCCAGATGCAAGAGCGATACAACATAGAATCCAATCCAGACAAATGACACTAAACAAGAACCAACTTATAAAAGCACACCAATTACAAAGACTAATTATAAACAGGTGACAGTGATTACACATAAGAAGGACAGGAAGACCAAATATGGGCATACAAATGGGAGAAACCAAACAGACAGTCCAACAGGGGCAAAATTATAGTAGTTGTGGTTTCTCTACCATTAGATTCCACTGATATGGATATTAAAAAGAATGTTGACGAAACTGCAAGAAAAGAGCAAAACAAAGATGAAAGCATTGGGTGAATGCCCATTGAACATCTGGCGATAAAAAAAGGGTAGAAGACAAGAAGCTCAGCATTGTAAGATTCAGATGATCAGCTGGCATCTCCTGTGTTGCTTTGCAATAAAGTACATCTTTTGAGACCTGGGACTTCTGACTCCGAGAGCTTTCTTTGATAGCTAACTGCAAGAACTTAGAGACTGCAGTTTATCCACAACATGAGCAGTGTGACTATGATGGACTTTCTTGTTCAATTTAAAGGGGGGGTGCAATGGTATGTCATGCTTTCTGATGCCATTTACAATGTTAAATGTGCTGTCTTCTCATGCTTAACATGGTCAGCTTGTCAAAAAACGAGTTGGATGTATTACGTAGTATTTCTGTGCTCGACACACTCCCCCAAGGTTCGTACTGGTTTCGGAACGTTTCTTCAAACATAATAAATTGTTATGTAACAATTTTTTGGGGTCCTTTATTGGATAATTCTCTCGGCAAAGGAATGCCTACACGTAACCCATCAAGAGAAAAAGCTTACCCATACGTCATCCTTTGTGCGACAGCGAAAGTCCACGCTTGAACCATAACCGTGTTTCACTTATGTAAGAGTTGTGGCCAGTGCTGGTGTCAAGGAGTTTGTATCATACCAAGAATCAGCAATGGCGCAAAGGAAGTGTGTGACCGGTAAGCAAAGGTTGCGTGAGGTAACTTTTAGCTCCGCCCCTTCGTAACTCTTGTCATACACCCATGACGCCCTCAGCACATGGTCTTTTTTCGGAAATAATCGTCCCGCTGTGTCTGTCTTTTATAAATGTGATAAAACCAAATACTATTAATATATAATATAATTATATCATCAATATATAATATAATTATATTATCTGCCCCCCTCTGTTAAGCTCAGTTTCTCCCACGGTTTTTTCTCCATCTATACATTACTGGAGTTTTGGTTCCTTGCCACTGTCGCCCTGTTGGCTTGCTTACCAGGAGACATTTAACTTAGTGTTTTGTAAATTGTTAATATTGCTTCTAGCATAATGATCTAATTACAGTCCTAAAGACTCTACTGTTTTGTTATTTGTTATCTATTTGTTTATGGCATTATTGCAAATCCTTTATACCCTTGTCCCATAAAATGTTATCTTTCTATGCGCCATCTCCATGTAAGCTGGAATGGCATATCATAATATGATACCTGTCTAATCTGTTTTATTAGTGTACATCTCATACTGAACAATAACATTTGTAATAATACCATATATTCTATTTTCTATTTCTGGTGATTTATGTATGAGACCACTGTGGTGTTGTCCATATAGACTAGAACGTGTGAGGTGTGGTGTGGGAGGAAGTGCTTAGGAACCAGTAACACTGCCATCATTTCCACACAGTTTATGTGCCAAGATAGATGAGGGCCCTCCCACCGACTGGGTGGCCATTGAGAACCGCACCCCAGACTGTGAAAGAAGCATTGTGAGAATCCACATAGAAAGGGTTTAAAGCCCTTTGCATGTAACCCTTACCGCCCTTAGTGGATGGTTTTGAGATGAAACCAGCCATAGAATGGTTAAGGACAAGATCTGCGGCTTGGTGGAGCTTCTGAACCACATCCGGTTCTAATCCCCCACCTTGGTCAAAGTCTTTAAGCAGGTCAGCCTGGTACGCCTGCAAAACTGTCATAGTGTGCAGTGATGCACCAGCCTGACCCATGCCCGCATATGCCTTGCCCACCAAATTAGTTATATATGTGTAATATATATGACCTATTAAATTTTATAATATATATGGGGTAGATTTATATCTCAAAAAAAGATTTTGTGTTTAGACTTGTGCATGCATGAAGCGTTTTCTCCATAGCGTCAATCTTGACACAACGTCAAAAGGGAATTAGAACCATTGAAAGGGAACTAGATTTTATGCATTGTCAATATCCTTCTAAAACCCCAACTCAATATTATTAGGTTATTATAGATATTTTTTATTTTTTGTGTGCTGTTCCATTCTGCATTTTCTGTAGCCACTCACAATTCTACTAATTATTTAATTCGGACCACCATCTTTGGGTGTCTTTACACTTCACAGCTCACTTTTTCAGTTTTTGTAGTTCAGTTTTCTGTGGTCTAAACCACAAAAATAAAAAAATATATATATTTTTTTAAATATATATTTAGTCCCGTTCACACTAGTATTTTTCATTGAACCTAAAGATACAGAACATAAAGGTAAAGGTCACAACCTTATGAAATATTGTGAAAGCACATGGCTCTTGTTTGTTTTCCGTGTGCCATGTACAGGTAATAGAGGGCCCTCCCCCTTATTCCTTGTTTCTTAACCAATATTTAGCTTACAACTGTCACTTCACTTATTAATCTCCTTGGTCCTTTTTCTATTTAATGACCATGTGTTTCTTGTCCTGTGCTGGTTTGGTCTTCTGCCAAGCCTGAAGTGTAGTTTAGTCAAAGCAAATCCAAAGCTTCTGCTTTATTTGGGCTACTTTGGGCTACATCAGCCCTGTTTAGCATTTAGATATTTTTAACTTTTGGTTTCACCCTTCTGTCTGCATCTGGGGCTAACAGCTTCAAACTGCAGAAAGAGAAACACACTTTAATAACTTAATTTAAATACTCACGTTAGTTTCTCCAGTTTACAGTATGGATCTTTAAGAAGCTCATAGGTCAGCTTTATTCCCGAATATCCTGGTTCGTTATCACCCAGATTGAGTTCTCTCAGGTGTGAAGAGTTTGATTTTAGACCCGAAGCCAAAACATCAAAACCTTCACTTGTAATATTGCAGTATGCTAGTCTGCAGAGAGAAGGTCATGAGGAATGTGTATGTTTATTATTGATAAGTTAAATGTAAACTTCCTCAGTTGTTCAAAATGTTGCCTTTATAAATAAATAAATGAAAACAGGATTACATTACAACATTTGTCAAATCAACCAATAAATAGTGAGATAAAATAACACTCACTGGAGTTTCTCTAGTTTACACTGGGGATCCTCTAGTAGTCTAGAGAGCAGCTTCATTCCTGGATCTCCTAGTACATTACAGCACAGATTCAGCTCTCTCAGGTGTGAGGGGTTCGAACACAGAGCAGAAGCCAGAACAGCAAAACTGTTCTCTCCAATACTGCAGTTATTCAGGCTTAAAACAGATCAACACAGACAAATCAATAAACAATAATTGTGGACTATTGTTTATAGGTTAAGCATTGGCAAAAGAGTTGCAGGCCGAGCCACGCCTTACCCAGAAGTGGGTATATAAGGTCAGCCGCAGCTCGCTTTTGGACAAGTGTTTGCCACTCGTGTTTCACTCTGCTATCTGCTATGAGTTCCCCAATGTTTGCTGTGTGTGATGGTATTCATCGGTTCACGCTGTCTCGTTTCAGCTGTTTCTTTTAGCACTTCGTCAGACTGGGTCCTAATGAGCTTTTCCTCTAAAAGAGCTATGGATGACAGGCTTTTCAAAAATGTCATGTGTTTCTTAATGTGGTTGCTTTCTGACCAAATGTGATGGCCACGATCGCTGTGTCACATGTCTGGGCAAAATGCACACTGAGGAGGCATTAAGATTGGGCTCTATACTGTAAGAACTTGCCCATTGTGACACTGCAGTCATGATTCTCTCTCTTCTCAAAAGATTGAGCCCCCTCTGCTGCTACCCATTCACTCTAGGAGACCTTAGAATGACAGTGGAATCTTTTGCCAGGTCCCCATGGACCTCCCAGTCCTCTGCAGTGTCCGGTTAGGTTGCTTTTACGGAGTTCAACTCAGAGCTGATGGCCATGCTTGCCCAGGCAGCCGCAGCCATTGGGCTGGAGTGGAACCCACCACCCAGTCCAGAACTTTCATGGCTGAATAATTGGTTCCTCAGAATCACATAGGAATCCCAGTCCCATCCCACCCCAGTGCCTTTCTTCCAAGAAGTGCATTAGTAGGTTCGGAAGTCATAGAAGGCACCTTTCTCTGACTGAAGCTGCTTCCCTGCCTCCTCCACTCTAACTACTCTCTTTAAACATGTGCCAGTCAGCGTATTCAAATCAGTCCTAAAGAGCAGAGATGGCTCCTGCTGGCCAGGTTTTCACCTGCATAAAGGAGATGGGGCAGGGCTCTGCATGATACGCGCCAGTGATGGGAGGAAAGTACATTCCAACAATGAAACACTGGTGATGTCCTGTGGTAAATACAAAGGTCTGCATCTAACAGTCACAAACTCCACTAGTGATGGGCAGTAATCCTGCTGAGGACGGGAGGCCTGGTCTCTGCAGCAAGCTGAGATCACAGTTTCCTCAACAGATCATCATGCCAGATAGTTGTTGCATGGTTTCTGTGTCGAGTGAGTGTCTGGTAGTTTTAGGCATGAGCACTAGTTGCTGCAATGTCCATGTAAGCATGAAAAGTGGGACTAAACACAACAATAACAATAACCGCTGCATGCTACTGCCATGCCGACATCTTGGATAATTTTAACCTATGGTCACTGAGTGCGGCGACTTTCCATAAAGGGACACTGGTTTATCTTCGCCCCTGATTGTCTCACAAAAACACACAGCTTTCTACATTCAGCGATTCTATTGGAGAAAAAATGGGCAGGTTATATTTTTAACTGAATCTGCAAATGCAGATATTTCAAAGCTGTAATACAAAGTCAAACACAATATCAATACAATAATAAGGCAGAAATTAAGACACAATTCCAATATGATTTATTTTATAACTGTTAAATATTATGAGCTTTTAAGTCCTCTGTTTTGTACCAACTGACATAACTTTTCTTTTGTTTGTAAGACTTACGTCTTACTTTTCAGAGCGGAAGGTACTCTGAAACTGCAGTTTGACAAGCTAAAGCTACTCATTAAAGCATTTAACAAACAGTTAAGCTACACTCCTCAAAATTGGGTTTAGTTACTATAACATATCAGCTGTAAAAGCCTAGATCTCTCATGTGAGGGCTGCTTTTTAGCCCCTTTTGCCAAGAGAGTCTCTAGTTCCCGGGCCAACACTAAATGCTGCTCTCCTACTACTACAGTCTATAAAATGTCATTGAAACAAGAAGGACAGGAGGCAAGCTGAATTCTGTACTCCCTCAACTGGGAGACTGTTCTCGTCAACTTATGAGGCTGGCCCCCATATGCTGCTGGTGGCAGGTGTTTTCCTTCTTCGCAGACTTTGAGGAGATCACGGTGCTCAGATTGAAGCTCCTTGAACATCCTAACTGCTTTTTGACCCACACTATCTGTTGATGACTGAGCTAACTGTGTCGCCAAACAGACCCCAAAGAGTAACTGGGGCATCCAATAATATCCCTATCATGAATGCCTAATAGGTTGAGCAACAGATGCCTCTCCATAGCCACCATAGCAGCCATTGCAACCATGTTCAGTTTCAATCACTCACCTTGGACAAGTCTTGAAGCAGGTCAGCCTGGTACACCTACAAAACCACCATAGTGTGTAGGAACGACCAGACTGACCTGCTGCCACATATGCCGTGCCCACCAGATTAGATGTAACTGTACAACTGTACTGTGCATTACAATGCCATATGCCCAGGGAGAGAGATAGCCCACAAGCATCTCTTTTACCCAAGGCATTGCCCCATATCCATGCTCACGCAACCCCACAATGGAAGAAGACATATTTGTACCAGGGGTAAAAGCATAGCACCTTGATGTGAAGATGAGGGGAAAAACCTGGGATTACGATGGGGAGACTGTTTATTGTTAGATGATAAAAACCTATCACATAACTAAGATCTTTTAATATCCTGAGATTTATCTGGCCACTCAAAATAGAGCTGCAAGCCCCATGAGTGCAGCAGGACCCAACCATCAAGGTGCAGCTTCCAAACTCTCATCTGCATTTAAAAGAGCATGCAAACAAATCCAAATCGTAAGGCAGAGGCAAAATGAGTAATCAGGCACAGGGTCAAAAACAGTAAGCAATCCAAATCCAGGCAATACAGTACAATACATTGCAATATGCTCATCAGAGCACACTGCTTAAATAGTCAAACAGGAAATGAACAATGAAGCAGCAGAGGGAGCAAACAGTCAATACTCTGGCGAGGGCTTCCTCTGCTGGTGGGGCGAGGCAGGGCGTGATGTTACATATGTAGCGGGGAATTTCACTACAAAGTAGGGGTGATATTATGTTCTGCAATGTGTCTTGGATGACTAGGGAAATGACAAGATCTAGGTATTCAACCCCTAGTACATCTAATTCCTGTACTTATTTAAGTATGTTTTTATCTGCTCTTTGCCTATCTGCCACTCTCCATTCGTCGCACGCGCGCACCTCTGAGCACGGATATTTTTAAGCGCCCCGTTTTTCACTCCTGTCCTCCCACATTACAGTTGCGGAATCTGTCTCTTTTTTTAAAATAAAAGTCTTTGAATACTGCCACACATACAGACACAAATTTCTCATATTTTTAAGCAGTTGGTTTTATTTATTTTACTTTTTGCCTATCTAACTCTCCATTCATTGCACGCACGCACCTCTGAGCACGAATATTTTTAAGCGCCCCGTTTTTCACTCCTGTCCTCCCACATTACAGTTCCAGAATCTGTCTCTTTTTTTAAAATAAAAGTCTTTGAATACTTCCACACATACAGACACAAATTTCTCATATTTTTATTTATAAAATATAAAATATATAAATGTTTCATAACATTTTTCATTTTTCTGTTTTGTTTATTTATTTTTGCTTATTATTTTCATTACATGTAAAGCTGCTTTAAAACAATGCCTGGTTAAAAACAAAAACCAAAACATTGTGAAAAGCACCATATAAATTGAATTGAATAAATTGAATTTAGAGCTGCATCTTTTTTATGTTTGTAATGTCACATTGTCCCAAAAAGAGTCAACAAAACAAAAGGGAGGAAATAATGTATTACAATTCATTAACCTAATCATATAATTAAGTAACACTTACTTTAGTTTCTCCAGTTTACAGTGTGGATCCTTCAAAAGATCAAAGAGAGGCTTCACTCCTGAATCTCCTGATTTATTATGGCTCAGATTAAGTTCTCTCAGGTGAGAGGGGTTTGATTTTAAAGCTGAAACCAGAACAACAAATCCTTCATGTAGAATACCACAATATTCCAGCCTGCAGAAAGAGAAAAGAGAGCTCAATAATGTATGCATGTAACTGTAATTAATAATGAATAATTTATAACTTTGTATGCTACAGATGTGTGTTGTTGCTTTGAGAGACCGTGTTTTAAGACTATGCATAAGAGCATTACTTATTTTCCTGGTATTCTCTACATATCCCTTGAATTACATTAGGGCCAAGTTAAGTCAGACACAAGCCACATGAAAACATCTCAGTGTGTTCCCTAAAAAAAGGATACCAGTTGGTGTGAGAACTCCCATTAGTGACAATCTCAGAATCCAGTCCACAATGTGAGCACAGTATCACAGCAGTGTATCATGAAGATTTAAGTGGCTCTTTGCCACACAAAATTGACCAAGCACTGCAGATGTTTCATGTAGCAATCCAAAAAGGGGTTGGCAAACAAGTCATCAACAAATTGTTGACTAAAAGCGACGTCAATGCACCTCTTGCCCTCAGGGGGCAAGCTTGATCCATGCCTAATCTATTCATGGTCCAGCGACTATGAGGTAAGATTTGTGAAAATCAAAGATTGCAACTGTAAAATAAATTTGTGTGGGCAAACAATACATTTTGTAAAGGTGTCAATCAAGGTGTACGCATAGGACAACAGGATCAGCATTTTATTGTTTTTTACAAGTGAAATTCCTGTGTTGTAAAATTGCAACTTCATATTACACTTTTTATTTTTGCCCTGAAATACATCCAAAGTTTTGCAAGCCTGTAAACAGCAATTTGCACACAAAACAAAAAAGGGGGCAAGAACTTCAAAAATAATTGAAACTGTAAACACAATAAGTACCACCTGATTGGTACCTTTGGACCAGAGAACAATAAAAGCTCTCAGACTGTTATGGATTAATACTCTGCCAAGCCCAATAATAGAGGTTTAATAAAGTAATTAAAGTTGCATACACATAACAGAACAGACACTTGTTGACTGCCTTGCACACCATTTTCTGCACAATGCCACACTGGGTCTTGTCTTGTAAAACAACCTAGATCTTTCCTACCATGTGCTACTGACTGAAAGATGTTGGCATACTGTTGGTGCTCCACTGACCAGGCCTTCTGCTGGCTGATCACTTACTCTACAACCTTTTCTGACCTTAATGCCTGTGTGACTTACTCTTATATCTTTACAGTATCAAAGTATCATAGCCTGACATCTTGCCTTGTACTTCTCGATCACTGGTGTTACTGGCAGCTGCAGCTTGCTGCCTGTTTTATAAAGGCCAAAAAGCAGAAGTTTTTCAGGATTCCAAGCCATCTCTTCAGGTAGGTATTCATCTTCCTCTCCAACCCCTCCACAATGGCCAGAACAATCTGGGTGGCACCCCATGTTGGTATCCCCAGACCTTATACAGTAACATAGCGTCTGACAGATTCTCTACCAACATTTAGATTATCAATGTAAATGTTTAGGTTGCAACATCACTACATGAAAAATCTGACAAATCCTAAAATCTCACATAAATGTGGTTCCCTACCCTCAATAGGATGGGATATTAATGTCTGAGTTTAGTAGATGTGTTCCTCCCTGCTCTAATTCTCTTCCTAAATATGACTCTCTGCTGTTTGCTACACCGGAGCAAAAAAGGCTTAACTTGCTGTGTCCAGTTCATGCTCTTCAGTTCTATGTCCAACTTTTCATTTACTACGGGGGTCACAACCAGTGAGTAGCCATCACCAAGCAAACAATGTCGCATTGGGTGAGACATGCCATTGCCCTGGCTTATGAGGTGCATAGTCAAACTCATTTTACCAGGGGGAAGCCATCCTCTTTGTCTCTGGCAAAAGGTGCCCCTTTGCAGTTGGTATGTGATGTGGCAGGTTGGTTTATGCCACACACATTTTTCAGGTTTTATAGTTTGGATGTCCTTGCTACTCCAGGCTCTCAGGTCCTTGAGTGAGCATCCCAAGGTCATGTCTGAGACCTCCTCAGTATTTGTGCACATACCAAACAACTTTGAGGGGTCCAGACACTTCCAGTGCACCGGTGCTGGTATTCTCATTCCCATTAGTGTTAAGAAACACAACATCATGAGTAGCTTTTGATAGGAAATGTCTCGGGTTACTTGACTGTAACCCTGCTCCCTGAAAAAGGGGGAATAACATGCTGTGCCTTATTGCCACACTGTGGGCAATAATATATTAATTTATAGCCTGCCCGGACATGCATTATGGTTATTTAAGCTTCTCGGCATTATGAAACGCAGCATCTCATTCCCTTATTTTCAGGGAACAGGGTTACAGTCAAGTAACCTGAGATGTTTCCTGCATAGCCGGATTATCAATTTGCACACAAACACATGCATGCAAATATAATAAGCTGATGTTTGACAGACTTTTGGATTTATGAAAATAGCATATTTTGAGCTTATTGTGTCTTTGTTTATTAGGCTGATAATGTGTAAGGTCATGTAAACATATTAAACAATTTTATCTGGAGAAAAAATTATGGTTTTTAAATTTCTTACTGCAATGTCTTCAGTTTACAGTGTGGATTCTCCAGTCCAGCAGAGAGCAGCTTCACTCCTGAATCCTGCAGGTTATTGTGACTCAGGTTCAGTTCTCTCAGGCATGAGGCATTTGAGCAGAGAACTGAAGCCAGTGCTAAACAGATTTTCTCTGTGAGCTTACAGTCACTCAGACTGAGAATAAAATAAAAACATGCATTCAGTTCAAAATAACAGAATATTAACAGTACAGAATTATGCACAGTACAGAATTAACAAACTATATAACTATAGAAATATGTGTTAGTAACTATTTACAACTGCATGCTTCAATTAACTAATGTTTAATTGTTTACTGAGACCCAAGACCCCTCTTCAAAAAGAAAAGAATTCTCCAGACTTTGTGTGAATAAGTATGGAAGATGGGTTTCATCATGAGCAGCAAAAATCTGTAGACTTTGAGCTGTTCATATTATATTATACACTGATTAACCATTACATCAGAGTGACAAACTATGGCTATCGAAGATTTACTATTAGTATATGGGACCATATCAGGAGACAGAAACCTGGCTTAACTAAGCGTATGCTAGCCAACACACGTCACAGAAGAAGACTCATTAAATAGAGACTGTGTCTATAAATTGTGTCTGACAAATGCAAAAAACTTGCAAAAAATGTATTCAATGTTAAGCAAATAAAAAAGATACATAATTCAATCAATTCATAAGGCTTAGATTGCTGAATATTTTATATTATTTTTTAAAAGTATTTTTTGTTAATGATATGATCTTATACCATAACCTCAATGTGTTCTGTTTGACAGAAACATGGCTAAAACTATTACAATTACACTACATTTAATGTCTATCCCCCAAAATTACTATTATAAGTTGAAGCTGCACTTTATAGTAATATTTTCTATAATTAAAATTCAATAATTATTATCTATTAAGTTACCAAGAGATCTGATTTCAGTGACTTAAGATAGTGATTTCAGATATTGATGCTGCCTAAAATAGTATGATGTCCTTAATATAACTTTATCTAGTGTACAGATACATTTGCTAAATTTACATTTGACGCAAGCACACAGAGGTTTCTTGTGATCATGTGCACATTTTCTGTCACATGCCAAAGTCTGTGGATTTTTATCTTTGCAAAGGCCCCTTTAGGGTCTCCTTACAGGTGTGGACCAATGAAAAAAAATAAAAAAAAATAAAGTAGGACTCATTACCAAGTACTCACTCTGCTTTTCTACATGCTTTGAAGACTGGCATCATTCTCAGAAGACATTGTTCTGATGAATTATATTTACTCAGTTGAAACTCATCCAGCTTATCTGCTGAATTCAGCAAAACAAACACCAGAGCTGACCACTGAGCAGGAGAAAGATGACTGACACCTACTGTGCTGCTTACATATGCTTGGACTTCCTGTACCAGAGAATGATCATTCAGTTCATTTAGACAGTAGAACAGATTGATAGATTTCTCTGGGGATGGATTCTTCTTAATCTTCATTTTAACATACTTGACTATTTCCTTTTTGGTGTGATAGCTGCTTCGTTTCTTTGTCAGTAGACCTTGTAAAAGAATCTGATTGGACTCCAGTGTGAGACCCAGAAGAAAGCGGAGGAAAAGATCCAGGTGTCCATTCTCACTTTGTAAGGCCTTGTCCACTTCCCTCTTTAGAGAATCAACAAACTTGTGTTTCTTGTCCTGAACAAAGCAAATAAACTTGTATAAAGCAGCAAGAAACTCCTGAATGCTTAGGTGAACGAAGCTGAACACCTTTCCCAGGTAAAGTCCAAACTCCTCTCTGAAGATCTGGGTACAAACTCCTGAGTACACTGATGCTTCTCTGATATCAATGCCACATTCTCTCAGGTCCTCCTCACAGAAAATCAAGTTCCCTTTCTCTAGCTGTTGAAAAGCCAGTTTTCCCAGTGACAGAAGATTCTTTCTAGCCTGCTGAAGATCTTCACATTTCCTATCATACTTGTAGGTGTTCAGTTTAGTTACATATATTAGAAAGTGTATGAACATTTGAGTGAGAGTTGTTGGGATCTCTGCACTCTCCGCTTCAGCCAACATTCTCTCTAGAACAGTGGCTGCAACCCAACAGAAGACTGGTATGTGACACATGATGTACAGACTTTTTGATGATTTGATGTGTGTGATGACTCTATTGGCCACACTCTGATCATTTATTCTCTTCCTAAAATACTCATCCTTCTGAGGGTCACTGAAGCCTCGTACCTCTGTGACCTGGTCAACACACTCAGGAGGAATCTGATTGGCTGCTGCTGGTCGAGAAGTGATCCAGAGCAGAGCAGAAGGAAGAAGATTTCCCTTGATGAGGTTGGTTAAAAGCTGATCCACAAAGCTTGATTCTTTCACATTAGACAAGCTCTGATGGTTTTGGAAATGTAGATGTAATAGACATTCATCAAGACCGTCAAATATGAAAATGACCTTGTAGTCATTATAATCAGTTAGTTCTTTCACTTCTGAAAAAAAATGACAAAGAAGCTCAATTAAACTGAGATTTTTCTTCTTCATAAGATTCAGCTCTCTGAAAGGAATTGGAAATATGAATTGAACATCCTGGTTTGCTTTTCCTTCAGCCCAGTCCAAAATAAACTTCTGCACAGATACTGTTTTTCCTATTCCAGCAATTCCTTTTGTCAGCACAGTTCTGATGTGTTTGTGTTGTCCAGGTAAGGGTTTAAAGATGTCAGTGCATTTGATTGCCATTTCCTGTGTCTCTGGTCTCCTGGATGCTGTCTCAATCTGTCTCACCTCATGCTCATTACTGAACTCTCCACTTCCTCCCTCTGTGATGTAAAGCTCTGTGTAGATCTCATTCACAGTGGAATATCTGTGATTTGATATTCCTTCATTAACTCTCTCAAATTTCTTCTTTAGTCTGGATTTAAGTTTTTGTTGGTAAACAGAAATTAGTTCTGATGAACAGAAAGAAACAGATAAAACTAGTGAATAACTTTCTTAACTTCTAAACTTAGTAAAATTCTTTTAACTCTATTCAGCAAAATGATTTGGTGAATCATTTAATAACCGTTTAAGCAAATTACATTAACCAACAAGTATCTTTTTGTCTCTGTACGAGTCACTGATTCATTCACTCAGAGTATGATTAAAATAAATTTAGTCATCCTTTACTTAATACATTTGTATGTCTACAAATCTACTTTGAAAAGAGTGTTTAAGCATCAAAAACTTTCCACACACATCTTGACCCAAATCTAAAATTACATAAATGTAGGTCTAGGGGATTTTTCAGTTAATTAAATTTATCAGTTAGCACATTTGTAACATTTTTAGCAACAATTAGCATGATACTATGACATTTTAGCATAAGGGGAGCACAACCCATCGCACAAGTCTCTACAACATTCTGATGTGGAGTTATGACGTCACAAATCACTCGATCACTCATAGCCCTTTTCAAATACCCATCGGTTTGACCCCTCATTCATGGGTCTATGACAAATGGTGCAGGATGAGTTATGTACCAAAGTTTTGTCCAGAAAATGAAGTAGTAGTATGCAACAATGAAGTATTAGTATGCAACAATGAAGTATTAGTATGCTGCGCAAGCACCACTACAAACACGTTTAAATCGAATAACAGTATGTTGGCTTGAGAAAGTATTGAATAAATCAGTTATAAGTTTCTATAACATTTTATAACATTAAATTGCATTTTAAAATGTCTTTAAACATTCATAACACTTTCTCCTTTCTTTACTCATTATAAAAGTGAAAGACTTAAATGACATACTAAGCTTTCACCCTGGCAATTTAGTTCAAAACAGGACATGCTGCTCAGGAAAAATTGGTAATATGATAGCTGTCATGTGGCCCTGAAGCATACCAGGATACTAAAATGAGAGTCCTTGGAGGAGGTGGTAGAGTTCTGTTGCCCTGGAATTGTGACACGAACAACTCAGATGCTTGCTCAGGAAGTAAAGTAATCTATGGATGTGTTTTTGTGAATGACGACATAAGTTTCAACAACAATGAATTTGGCATGTAATATACATACACATAGTTGTAGTTTACTGGGCTGTGCATAATATGATGCACAATAGCGATGATGTCAGATGAACACACCGAGGTTTGATAGAATGAAGTGGGAAAGCAGACCAATGCTGCGGGGGTGCAATATAGCTCAGCCCACTTTCCATCATGCATGAGATGCTAAGAAATTTTATATTCAACCATTAAAGCCGTTGACACAGAGGGGGTTCTATGACAGATGGAGTGACATTGAATTATGTTTATTTTGAAATTATGTTGAAATTACAAATTGGAGAACTGGGGTTGTGCAAAAACACCACATGAGCTCTTACTTGTCTGTAATATGTTAGCGAGGTCTGTCTGGTTCATCTTCCTCAGGATGTGCAGTGTGATCTTTAGAACCTCTTTCTTGATTTTGCTTTGACCCTTATCCTCCTCCTCTTGCTCTCTCTTTGAGCATGCTTTGTAATCTGGGCTTAACAGTGTCTTGAACCTCTTCAGCTCGTTCTTCACAAATGAGATGATATTGTACTCAAGCTCCTGTTTTCCAACACAATGAATTTTCAATAAATGAACCTTCTTTTATTAAAACAGGATGAACAGTGGGATCCGTGTACATGAATAAGAAGGATTACTACTCTGAGATATTTGCTAATAAAAATCACAGAATTGCATCACACACACTGCTATTGGTGAATCAAGATTAAAAATGATAAAACACAACTAAAACTCCAGTGAAGCATCAGACAGATCCGGGCCATCTATGATAGTTTTATTGCCCTGGTTTATAGTAAGTGCTGATCCAAATGTCACTCACGAACGAGTCACTCCTGCTTTATGATCACTGTGTATTTAAAAAAAACAATAAACCATAAACTTATTACAGGTAATAAGTACAAATTGTACAATTACGTACAAACCTGGAATATAGAATCCATCTGCTTCATTTCAACTGATGACTTCGGTCTTTCCAATGTGTTTCTGTATTGCAAGTACAAAGATATTACTATTAATTATAGTATTATTAATTTTTATATTATTATTAATATTTATTCAAGTACATTTTAATTTTAAATTGAAGTAAATACATTTTAACAGACTCAGGTTATGTAAGCTGAGTGTTACGTCGAGGTTCCCACACCGCCCCCTTCTGGCTTTAGTGGGAACCGTCACCTGAACTGTTTATTGGACTTCATTTCCCAGCAGCCCTCATACCCGGGGCTGACCACTCCCCCTCATTACACACCTGCAAGCAATCTGGTATCAAGGACTTGTATTTATACCATGCACTAACTCTGTTTCATTGCAAAGTCTTGTATTCCCTGTTGGTTACATTTCTGAGCG
>JAZGTK010004199.1:0-25167 GCA_036877625.1 Ambastaia sidthimunki | reverse complement strand
TGTCCAGGTGAAGAAGCGACGAGGCTGGACGAGGACGCTTTTTTCTTGGGTGTTTTCGACATTGTTGTTGTATTTAGGGCCTGTTTCTAATCTAAGGGTTCATTGTTTGAAGCAACACAATAAGGCAGAGACTCAATCGTAAATACACAACGCTGCTCGGGTGAGACTGAGGCTGTGGGGAAAGTTTGCTTGTTGCTAGGTAACAGGATCGCTTGGGATTGCCGACAACTCGAGCGCTGGGCTTTATTAGCACCTCGCGTCAGTGAACTCTAATAAACCTTTGAGTCTGTCCATTGGCTCTTGTCGTATTAAAATGTGTCTCACTGTGAGATTAAACTACTCTTCCGTTTCCCTAATATGTTTAGGACTGGTGTTGGGGCGGGCTTTACTGATAACGACCAATCAGGTAGCAGCCTCTCAGTGTATGAACCAATCAGAAGCAGGGGGTTAAAATCTCACGAGGAGTAAATAACCACAGTGTCAGGAACGCAAATATATGGATTTACAAAATTGGAAATAAACGCAATGGCTTTAAATATATGACATAAAATGTACATCAGCTTCTGTCATAAATAGCTCAATTCCACAACAGTACTTGAAATCAAACTTAATTATGAATTCTCCTAAATTTAGTTTTATATTAATGATGAAAGTCTTTGTCCAGGGCCAGGTATAATTATGTCTACATACATTAACCACAAACTTACAGACATACACAGAAAAGCCAAACTGTATTTAGAAAGTTTTATTCATTGTCACTTTTCAAACAATAAAACTATATTTGCCTTTGTTGCAGAATAAAGGCATTAACAAATCATATAAAAAAACAAATCAACGTATCTAAACATTACCATGTGTAAACCAAATGGTCATAATTTCTAGAAACAACACATGTAGTTATTATAGGCTTATGTTTATGGCCTCCTAATACAGGACTAGTCATTCTTTTTCCCCATTTTTTACATTGTTCTCTCGACAGCATCCTGTTGTGTTAGGTTTTTCCAGACAGGCTTATTTACTCCTTTAGGAAGTGCCCTGGGAATATGTACTATCTGATATTAAGTGACACCATGAGAACTTTTCTCCTGTACAATTTAGGAAAGATGTTTCCAGAAGGTTTAGCAGAATGCCTGATCATGGTTGGGAATCTGAGGCTTTCAAATCCTGAAACAAGATAAAAGCACCATAAAAGCAGCATACAGTAATTTATACAACATGTGCACTATTTTTCCAAACAATATGTGCAGAATATTCCAAGTCTTCCAAGACAGCAGAGGTCACTGTTTACTTTCCCTGTAAAGTAAACTAAAATGTAAGTGTGAACATTGTTCTTGCGTCCACAAAAAGTCAGTTTGTATTTAAAAAAACATGAAACGAGATGTTTGATGAAAACTGTTTAAAACTGCTTATTCTCTGTAATAGTTTAATGCAATTTAGTTTTTGCATTGGAAACGGGTGTTTTTCTGCTCCTATGACATCGATTTAGCTATTTTCACAATATTACAACATGTATAATCTGTTTGACACTTAAAAAAACTCACTACTTAGAGCATTTTATGGTAAAAAACTGACACAGACCAAGAATGACACAGAAAAACTGGTAATTAAAAGCCATCAGAAAGATGTTTTCCTCTAATCATCAGTCATTTGGAAGCAATGTCTTCTTCTTAAGGGCTTTTAAGGGTTTTTAGATAAAGGTGCAGGGTGGGGTGGTGGTGTAGGGTGGGGGGCATTCCTTGAGCTTGGTCCCTGATCTCCTGCCTCCACCGTGGGTATGATGACATCAGCAGCAACTTGACTTGCTCTCAGCAGGCACAGTGTGTTGGTCCAGTTTAATTCTGTCACCATTTCTCTCCTCATACGGAAGGCCTTTATTGTTAAGAAGGATGTTCTCCACCAAGAATTGTGCAGCCTCATCAATGTTTATGTTTTCCTGCAGTGAACAGAGAACATGTCAACATAACATCATAATTCACCCTCTTTACATTCCTAATGTGTTCCTGGTATTATTTGTTCCTTGTTATATTGTGCCTATATGTTCCTGGAAACATTCCACTAACTTAAGAAAAACGTCTTTGATATATGATATATCCTAAGTTCTGCTAACATTACTTCAAGAACATTTGTTAATAACTTTGAGAGAACGTTATCCAATGTTCTATAAATGTTCCATGTTAGCTCAGTAATGTCCTCATTTCACAATCCAACCAATTCCTAATGGACAAAATTAAGTTCCGCCCTAAATTTTTTCCAGAATGTCTTTCGATGAATGAAAGAATAAAAAGAAACATAATCTTCTATGTAAATGAAAGCTGGTTGAAAATTTGACATGTTCTGTTTAAACCGTCTTTCCAAAGCATTAGGATCAATTACAATACTGTCAATAGACATAACTTAAGCTAATTTGATGCGTGGTGAGGCTCAGCTTTGAGAGCTACTTCAGGATAATGCTGGATTGATGTCGCCCGCCTACACCGTCTCTCTCTCTCTCTCTCTCTCTCTCTCTCTCTGTACTCATCATCACTCTTTTAAGACGATTCACTCTCTTTCCGTTTACATCCCTCTATCCCTAAGCATTTTGTGAGTTCAAAGCCAGAGAGTTTAAATGTGACTGACTTGAGGGAAGGTGGAAAAAAACTGAGAGGTTAAACAAAATCCAACCATCCGTGTTTGTCTTTCATGCAGAGTATTGAGCACAATATGGGTGGCACAGCCATGCTGTGAGACAATTACTGTTTCTGTCAGACAGTTACTTCTGCGGGGAGGCAATTTTAAAGGGAAAGAAACATAAGGAACATTTATCAATTTATCATTCTCTATCTCTGTTTGTGTTTTTTTTACAGGTTGTTGTTTTTATAATTACAGGTTTATTTTCCTTCCCAACCTTAGTGAGCAAACAGCATCTGGTGGTTCCATGACAACAAGGTACAAAGATTTCTAGAATCTTCTTTGTTGCTCTGCAGTGAAATTAAACCTCCACTAGATCTACTGAGAACATCACAGTCTTCAATAAGCCACGCCTCTGTCAGAAACACGCCTCCTCTGTCAGAAACACGCCTCCTCTGTTAGAAACAAGGCCTTGTTTTCACTTTCATTACTTTCTTAGTATTTTATTTACTATATTCTGCACAAGTTCAGTTCATCACCACTTGACATTACAGTACTGTGAAAATTGTTGCACAGGACATGCAAACGCTCTCATTAAAAGTTCAATGGAAGAAGGTTTCAGGCATGATTTTCTGTGTTCCCCCAGCTAACAAAGTTATGTTGTAGGAACGTTTCACTAACATTTCTATTAAGTAACAAAAAAGTTATTTTCTAAGTTCTGGGAACGTTCAAATCTTCCTGTTTTTTAGACATTGTATAAACATTACTGATGGTTATAAGAACATTATTTAAATGTTTTTAAACTGTTCCACTAACTACATACGAATAATATTTTTGATACATGAGCTATAACATTAAAAAGCTCTACAACTTTTTGAAAACAGAGAAACTGAAAAAACATTGGCCAACGTTCAGAGAATGTACCTTGTTAACTGTTTTGAAGCAAAGTGACCTATTGTGACCGCTCTGGTTGGAATTTCTCAAATGTGGTGACATCATTGGCATTTAATAAGATCTGCATGGGGCATTGTGAAGCATGTTTGAACTGTACCCACAGACATGCTATGAAATTATTATGATAATCGATTAGAACTACAGAGCTCACAGAAGCCCTGTGGCCTACTTGCCTGCCCACACGGCGATACACAATGAACGCTGAAAAACTAAATTTTTTCCTCACTGTTTCAAATTGGAATTTTTTGCAATTGTCTGGAACCTGATTCCTCCTGAGCGTCTGGACTCCATTCAGAACTGAACTGAGAATGACTTTTATATTCCAATCCAATTCCAGAATCAAAATGGAATTTCATTTGATGTAGCGAACTTTCAAATAAAATGGTAAAGTAGTAAGTAAAGAAGTAAAATGGAATTAAAAATTCATATAACTACTGTAAGTGTATCTTATGTGTTTCATTTTGAGAAGTAATAACCCATAAACATTTTACAATATAGACAGCATAGTGATATTAACAATGTAACCTATATAAAATACCACCTATAGAAATTTGTATTTAATTTATACATTATACTTAATTAATAAATATTCAGTGTCTAATAAAAAAAACAAAGCAGAGAATAATTAGCCAAAAGGAATTAATTATGTTTTTATAGCAAAATGCCTTTGTGTCTTGAATTTATACTATACATCAATAAATTCCTTTTTCCTTCAATTTAACACATTAACTTGTGTGTTTGTGGAGGGGGCACATAAACAGCATATAAACAGGTAAAACACATGAGGTCTCCAGAGACAGAGAGAGACAGAGACATAGAGGAGGCACGGCCTACTTTAACCAGTCAGCACAGAAGCTTGTTTGAATTCAAGGAGGTCCTCATAGATGAGAGATAACAAATACACAGTACACACACGTGCATGTACACACACACACACGACAGGTGCCAGAGCTCCCCGCCAGACATCTGTGTGTTGAGTCCCTAATGGAGAGATCTATTTCAAAAACATGTGCTTATACAGACCGAGGGCTGTGACACCTTCTGTTAAACAGTTAAGAGCAGACACCACCACATGCAGACAGCAACCCAACAAAATAACACTTTAAATAGCAGACACATTCAAGATATTTAAGACAAAACGTGTGACTAGAAAGTGCATTTTTTAAGGGGTACAATTAAACTGGGTGTTAAATACCTACCCAGATCACACACTCCCCTAGACAAACAGACACTTCTTCCTCCCTGCTCATCTATTTTCTCTCTCTCTCTCTCTCTCTCTCTCTTGAGTATTTCTCTAACGTTGTCAAACAAGAAAGCCTTCAGCCTTTAGTGTGTGTGTGTGTTTGTGTGTGTGTGAAGGCAAGAGAGAAGATTAATGTGCAAAGAAATATATCATGGAGTCTGCTGATGTAAGACTATAAACACATATTTCTCCATCTTTACTCATACAGTGTTTCTCAGATTCAGCTGATACTGTGAGATCGGTGGCCATGTATCTTGACAGCCATTTGTAATAATAAAAGCAGTGAAACTCAGCATACTGCAGGCACCACAAATTTCCTTTAATCTAGAAAGAACATGACTTTTATGATCTATCTATTGGAAGGCTGCAGTGACTGCTCATGTTTTAAAGAAACATCTTGGTAGTCTTAAATACTCCAATGTATGCCGATTTTCTGCAAACAAAATCTGAAATGCCAAAAAAATGGGGGATTGCACTGACGCAAATATTGCATATTTACAGAATATGTATTTCATGCATTCATATGACTTGATTATTGTAATGCGCTTTTGGATGAATGCCTTAAAGCCTCCATAAATAATCTGCAACATGATATTGTTCAAAATGAAACAGCGGAGTTCAGAAAATATGTGACTAACGCATTAAGCAACAGTCTCAGCTTTCTGATATGAAAAATGATATTTTCATTATTATGTTTCTACTGTCATGATTACGTTCATTTGCTGTGTAATTCCCTTTTTAATTCTCTTTCATTTTAGTGCACAAAACTCAGATGTGACTCAAAGTGATGAAGCAGGTCAAATATGATCACATATTCCATCAAACTGATCAAATACGATTTTTGTCGTATTTGATCAGTCAAACTCGAGTTTCCCAAACCCTTACAAAAAAAAAAGATGAAGGTGAAACAAATGTTTTGTAAAAAGCACTGTATAAATGAACTAAAATAAGGTAAAAGACATTTAATACTGCTGAAAGAATCAAATTACAATATTTTCTTAAACTAACTTTCGTCAAATCTACAAAACCATGGTCAGAACTTTAGCACATAAAGCTGTGTGCGTGCTAGCTCATGCTAGTTCATATAGACTTGGGTTCGGATCTGACATGGGTCACCCCTGATTTCCATTCTCTGCCCCCATTTTCTTGTTTGTCAATACTACTTAATGAATCAACTTCTAAACTACTGAAACCAGTACAGACCAAAAATCCCACCAACACCTGCATCACATGAGCAGTTTCAAGCTGCATATCTGACATACATCTGGAGATCTATGCACAAGGAATGGCTGATGTTCTTAAGTTAATTCACAGCCGGCGTAATACCACAGAGAATGTCAGCCGGCTTAAACACATGATCTAATATGGCAGCCTTCATGGTCATCTGAGCTGATTAGTCAGGAAAGGTGGAGTAAGAAGCTTCTATTCTTAGCAATAATGTCATGTGACAAGTTTTGCTCCTTCCAAACATGAAAACAGTGTGAGTGCTTAATGAGTTTACATTACCTTAGCTGATGTTTCAAACCAGCCCAAAAATTCAGTATCCTGGCAGAAGCTGTCCATGACAGAGGAGTTAAATCCAACTTTCTTCTGGTCACATTTATTGGCCAGAAGGACAGAAGGGATAGGATTCCCATTGGCCAGTTTCACCTTGCTGTCCAGATCATGTTTCCACTTTGAAACAGACTCTAATGTAGCGCCACGAGTAATGTCAAAAACAACAAACGCTCCCACGGCCTCCTTATAGTAAACCCTGGTCATGTTCCCAAAGCGTTCTTGACCTAAACATGAGACAAACAACAAAAAACGCTAAATTATTTAGGGGTCATACAAAGGTCATAAACATTTGTACAAAGTTAGTGCCTTTTCTCCACAAACATTGAAATACGTGAATAATCTGATTAATTATTTGGCATTTCGCAATATTATTTGGCAATAATTTAACTGTATTTTTTGTCTGACAGTCGCACAAAATCAACTACAGGAAATGTTTTTTTTACAGTTTACAGTATAACATACTGTATGTGATTATTAGCAGCATCTCATTTCCTCAATGCTGAATCTGTTTATGTTTAGCAGTGCTATACTGCACTCATTAGTGTTCATACTGGAGAACACAACGTCTGAGCGCGGACAGACACCGTCTCAGATCTGCTGCTCTGTCTCACAGTTCATCTCGCCTGGGGAGGGATAAACCTCGGCACTGCGAAAATCTTCGAAAGCTAGATGGACAGAAAAAAGCAGAGGGGGCGAAAAATTTGCCTAGCGGTTGTTGCTAATAACACATCAAAGAGTTCTTATGTTCCTCTCACCTAAATTCAACACACATTTCTTCCTCCAGTGTCACTACATTCACTGTTTATTTTCCAGCATAGATTTTACATTTACGGTGCAAAACAGGGGTTGAGAACAGCAAATATTAAGGGGCGATAATGTGAAAATGGCCAACGTTTAAAAATGAGAAAGAACAGCTTTTGGACCGTGAGCAAAGACGGATTTTAGACTCGCTTGAGGAAAGAAACTAAGCATGACCTCTTTTCTGAAACAACACGCTGAGGCATAAATGCAGAGAGATTGTGAGGAGAGAAACTAAACAGAAAAAGACAATCAGAGGGAGACGGGAATCGACACTTAGAGAAAGAGCACATGGTGTGAAAATGATAGAAAAAGAAGATGAACTTGCATTAAAAGAAAACCAATTTAGTGCCTAAATGGAATCAAAGAGACACGTGTAATATTGGGACATTCATTTTCTATGGAAATTACAGTATGTAATGGTGAGATAATCACTCAGTATCGCAGTTTTTTTGCCTCAATCAAAACACTTTCTACAGTTTTTGCAGCTCATTTATTTGAACGTGACACCACAAATGTAAAACACAAAAACGGAGGAATCTCAACATAATTAAGCCATTTTTTGCATTAAAAAACAGATATATTTTGGCCTTAATCTTGACCTGACATCTTATCACTGATGTGTTATAATAATCTAAAGCTACATCATATAACATAAACAGAGTTAAAGTCATTTTAAACCACTTTTATTATACTTTAATGTTTTTTGCAGTTTTGGGATTGACAGCCCCAGTCCTCATTTAATTTAATTATATGCAAAAAGTGACCAGAATGTTCTTCAAAAGATCTGTGTGCTCAATCCCAGAGGAATGAAAGGATGAGAACAGAGCGGTTTCATGAGTCTACAGCGCTTGTGTAGATCATCAGTTAAGCCAGAGACCAAGTCACTGTCTCAGAACAGAGTTCAGACTGATCACAGACCTGCCTGTACACTGACACTACTTTGTTCTCTCTCTCTTTCTCTCTCTCTCTCTCTCTCTCTCTCTCTCTCTCTCACACACACACACACTCTCTTAGGTGTGTGATAGAGATGGGGAGTGTTTGCGTGTACAGGTATTTATTACATGTGGGGACCGAATGCCCCCACAAGTATGATAATAGCAGTAAATTATGACTCTGTGGGGACACATATTTGAGGTCCCCCATAAGGAAACAAGCTTATAAATACAGAATGATCTGTTTTGAAAATCTAAAATCAGAAGTGGTTCTTACAATTTGAAAGGCTCATAAATCGGCCAAATTCTGTTTTGCTTCAGATTGAATAATGTTAACAGGTTTGCAAGGTCACAGTAGATTTAGGGATATGATAGTGTAAATATCATTATTCTAGTATTAAAATCACTGCTATGAGAGGTCATTTATAATGTAGCTTCTAAGGTCTGTGTGTGTGTGTGTGTGTGTGTGTGTGTGTGTGTGTGTGTGTGTGTGTTATATAAAGAGAGATTCTACATCTCTTATACTCTTATGCCTGGAGACTACAGGATATTGAATTTTCTCTCTGTTTACAAAGAGCACGCAGCATATTGTAAGATATTTCTTGATATTAAATGATAACAGCAGCATGTATCTACCACAAAACAATGAGAATTTGGGGTGGAAGTTAAACCTGAAACAGATTCAATTAGTCTTCAACATAACAGAATCGTGGAAATGATCAAAATAAGACTATGAACTAAAGTTAATCGTTTTTAACTTGTTCATTTACTTAAACCATCCAAAAGAACCGCATCAATAAAACAATTTACACTTCTCAAGAAACAAGAACCATATCTGATTATTACTTCTGTTCACTCAGATATGTGACCTAAATTAGTAGCATCACTACGTTTGGTTAGTTACTCCCAAACAAAACACTCAATACACAGCTTTAAAATGTGTAGATCATTAGATGTCTGTATCTGGTTATCAGTGATCAGCAGTAAATCTTAGAGCCTATCCCAGCTAACAATTCAGGTTGTACGAACGTTTCACCAGTGTTTCCATTAAAACATTAGATGAATTTTAGACGAATGTGAGATAAATAAATATTAGATGAATATTTTCAGAACATCCACGTTAGCTAACATTAGCCAACGTTCTGAGAATGTTCTCTTAGCTGGGATTTCACCCCCAACGGTCTCTGTTTCATTATCTTCCCTCACTCTGTTACGCACTTCACATGCCAAAAGCTCCTCAGGTCTCTCAGCAGATAATTGTTCTTGATTGCTAGTCTAAATTTAGACCATTTAACCTCAGGTGAACACCCAGGAGGGCTGACACACAAGAAGACAGAACCTCATTTTTGGATCCTAGTCAATTTTGGGCACACAGCCCTAAAAAAAATCTTTAAAAAGCTCGCTCTGGCGAATTAAAGATATAGAGCGCCCAGAGACCAGAGAGAAACGAGATCTTAAATGTGTTTGGTGAGATGGACCAGCTGTCACAGGGTAAATTTAAAAACTATTTTATGTTCATATTTTATGTTATGAGAATCATACCCCTGATCTGTATCCCACAATACAACATGAATGTTGTGAACTGGTATCTTCTCAACATTAATGGTTCTTTATGTATGATGCTGTTATAAAAGAGCCCCAAAGAGGGCTCAGTATTTTCTATTGAGTGTGTAAATGTACCTGTAGTGTTTTATAGAGAGTCAGATGTGAAAAGGAGAAGTACGATGAGAACAGGGTGAAAGCAGAGGTCTAGCACAACATTTAAAAAGGCAAAATGGAGTAGCAAGCTCTTGTATTAACCGAAAAAAAGCCACAGTGTGATGTAATAGTTTCACAAATACAGGTGCATTCTCTTACAATCAAATGAGGAAGCAGATATTTTCCTCTAGTCATTGCAATTTAAAAAATGCATTTTTTTATGTCACAGAGCACCAGTACTAGTTACAGTACACCAGTACAGTAGCCCAGTTTTTATACCTGGTTTGATATTCATGCTTGGTCTAAACCCAAATTTTATTCCACTGTTTTATTTGTTTTTATTGTGTTGGATTTACTCATGGCACTTGTGTTCCTGTAGCTTAACTGGTAGCGCATTGCATTAGCAGCACAGTGCAAAAGGTTGTGGGTTCGAATCCCAGAGAACACACACGCTGATCAAATGTATAGTAATGGAAAGATGTGCAGGTCAAGTATGGTAACCCATACTCAGAATTTGTTACGTTAACCCATCCAGTCAGTGAACCCACATTGGAGTAGAGAGTAACACATGCCTTGCTTAAGGGCACCTCAGTTGTTTTCTGCAAGCATTGGAAATCAATCCACTGACCTTCTGGTTACAAGTGTGACTCTCTAACCAGTAGGCCACAAATGCCCTGTATAGCTTAAATGCACTGTAAGTTGCTTTGGATAAGAGCGTCTCCAAATAAATGTTGCAGATTTATGGCTTAGAAATCCAAAGAATTTGAGCTGTTTTCCGAATGCGGAGACAAGCATTTGATTTGCATTTTGTTCTTTGATGAAAAACCAACATCAATGTCTTTTATGACAGACGAGGGAAGCTAATGGTGGGATACGGCCTGACTTTTAGTTTTGTTCTTCTGGTTGCTAATCAATATTGGAACTCCAAACCCTTCATGCAGTGAATGAGACACTGTCAATAGCGCTGCTGGTGGGAAATCTCGTTCTCTTCTCTGGGGAAACAATGCAAAGAATCAGTCGCCATTTATCACCAATCAATGGATTGCTTTTACATCTCACAAAGGAATCAATGAGACGGCTCAAAAAAAGACTCAGATGTAGCTTGTAAATATAACACAACACAACAAAACACTGACTGTTTTACTACAATAAATAAAGACCAGAGGTAAACAAAAACTTTGACTCCATGACAGGCCGATTAACATTTTAAAAAATCAATAATGACTTTTGATTTATAATCAATATGATTAGCAATAATCTGTTTATTGACACTGAGTGTTGTCATTATTTTGAGACATACTGTGGAAGTATGTATGAAAGTATGTACTTAAGTATTTCAGTTCACCCTAGAAGTGTTCAGGTCTAGGGTTTGTGCAGACCAGATGAGTTATTACATTACAACATGTTTTTATGGACTTCAGAGCACATGGTCACTATCGTGTCATTCCGGAAGAGGAAAAGGCCCCAATTTGTTGTAAATGTTTGTCTAAAGCCAGAGTTTCAAACAGGCCCAATGGAAACAAAAATAAATAATTCTGAACAACACAGAACTGCATGGAACCTAAATTAAAACAGATTATGAAGCAAGACATTCTTGGTTGATAATGTAGATGTTATAATTTTCCTGGGAAAATAAATAAAAAAAACAATAGAGTTGAATGCAAACAGAAATCTGCGTTTGTTTGGTTTATTAGAATTATTATTATGCAGCCATAATTTAAATTATTATTATTATTTATACAATATGCAGAACCAATTTTCTTTAGTTCAGTATTGTAATTTAGTTGGAGAAATTATGAGCACACGGCAATCATATGCAAATGAGTTTTCACAATACGAATTGTTGCAGCCACTGTTCCTATGTTTAAAAAAAATCATTTAAAAAATTCAGTCTACGGCAAAGTTTCAGCCAGGTCTCATGACACGATGAAATGAAATAAACACTGTTTAAAGAACAGAAATCTAAGTGAGCTAAAGACATCTGATGCTTATATCTGTAGGAAAGCTTATGTTACATTACTGTACAGAATTAGTCTTTATCAGCACCCCAGTTCATATCACACTTTGTCACAGCCATCATACTGTAAACCCAGCAAGGCTTTGCAATCTCACGTGTCTCAACAATGTCTCAAACTGTGCTCAGGTTTGCCAAAATTCTATATACATTAGAGACTTCAAGATGAACTCGAATGTTTCTCATTAAAAGCTTTGAATACCAGATTATCTGAGCTAGTCAACAAGTCAATTTGTTGTAAGAGAATCATGAGACAATTTTGATACATCAATGAGACATAACTAAGAACTCCACTATGTCTTGATATCTTGATACTTATGTTTTAATACACAATTTGGTTTAACGTATTCAATGAAATTATCAGACTCTAAACATAACAGCCAAAAGTAAACGATTGTGATTCTGCAGAGATCAGTTAAACATCTAAGACAGTCAAAGAAAGAGAGAAGAAAGGAGACAGTGGCGGAGGGAGACGGGGATACTCGCTGTCCATAGCCATGACAACCTGAAGTTTCTCCTGCATGGCCTTTATCAAGATAACAATCTTGTGGGTGTGTTGCCATGGCAACAATCCAAGCCAGACGAGCCAGCTGCATATTTTTTGTGGCGCTTCCCTGAACAGCAACACACTTCAGACGCTTTACATTCCCAACCAACAGTACAGCACAACTAATAACCAGAGACAGAAGTCTGACTGCAGACACACTGTCTTTATTCTGATGACATCATGTGTGAATTATTCACTGATTGGTGACGCATCTGGTTCTAAAAACACCTGGAAACGTAATTTTGCACGAATGCCCCGCCCACTTCTCATCAGCAACCTGTAATTGTACATCAGTCCGTCCACCAAAACTTTCCTCTACATATTCACACAGCGAACACACGCTTTCAGAAATAAAAAACACGAAAGACACTTTTGTTTCCCACAGATCATCACAGATCTCTGCTGTTTTTATTCAGTTTTAACCTGGATGGCCAGTTAAGTCAATCAGTCAGTCATTCATTCATGCAAACTGTTGTTATATAATGCCATGACGTTTTAACACATTATCCTGATCTTTGGCACAAGGTTACGTCTTTCTCTAAAGCCCCATGTCTGTAATAAGCATTTCCCTTTCAGACAGCCCCAGTGGATCACTGCTATTCCGGGCCAAGGTGGGCGGACGAGCCCCTATCTTCAGTCAGGGTCCGACACATACGTATTTTAGAAGCCATGATTACAGTCATCCAATTCAGGGTCATTATTCTAATCGTTAGTCGGTGCTGGTATGGAAAAACAGCAGGCTTGATTAGTACCACCGAGCTACCAATTACGTGGATGATTAACAGGGTTAATTAGCGGTGTAGAAGTAAATGCGTAAATGGGGCAGAGTTTGATCAACTTTATCCAGGATGATACAGGTCAGAACTGGCTTTTGGGAACCAGTTGAGGATGTCACAGAGAAACAGAGAAAACATGCATCGTTACTTTACAAACTTAAAGATGCGCTATGGAACATCAGGCTCACTACTGACACCTGTGGTTGAAACGTGACATTGCAAGTTACTTGCAGAGGATCATTTGATGAAGGGGTTAAATCTGATGGTATAAGGTATACGAATGGTTGACTGTGACACTAACAGTCACTGATGAAAAAAGACATTCAGGAATACAAGACTGGAGATACACGTTGTCTGAGCATTACATGAACTTGCAAGGTCAAATGATGAATGGTCCAATAAAAAAAACAGCCCAAACTGAACAAGACAGTACTAAAAGTTAACCATTGTTAAACACTTACCATAGTGACTTATTATGACTTATGTAAACACCCCAAGTGTTCCTTTAAGATGCAAAGGGTGTATGACAAATCCAGTACATTTATCCCAAATGAATCTACTCCAGCTGTTCTCCACACACACACACACTCACACACACACTCACTCACTCACACACTCACTCACTCACACACTCACTCACTCACACACTCACTCACTCACTCACTCACACACTCACTCACACACTCACACACTCACACACTCACACACTCACACACTCACACACTCACACACTCACACACTCACACACTCACTCACACACTCACACACACACTCACACAAACACTCACACACACACACACACACACTGAAGGAATGTAACCTGTTTAATCCTCACATCATTGACTCTGTCCTTGAAGCTCATTGTGACAACTAAGACTTAGGTGAGAGAAATAAAGGCAGCAAGAAATTGAGGAGGAAGCAGAATTTGTTTTAATAAAACACAGAATCTAAATAAAGGACAATTCATGACTTAAAACAGTGCCACCTCAACCTTCTTGGGCCAAATACATGCATGTCTTTTCTGTCAAACATAAAAAGGACAGAAAATGTATATTTTGAACATGCTGAATTTCACACATTTATTTATCTCCACGTCCTTTAAATATTTTTAAAATGTATGAACGCTTTATGTTTACTGGAACTGGAACTTTAGAAAAACCGGAAAGGCCAGATTGATGATATGATACAAAAACATTTTTTTGGAAATTCCTTAAGCAAAAAACTTTCCAAAACAAAATGAAGCCAGTGCTAAAGATTGTTTTAAACAGCAAAAAAAGATCTGCCAGCAATATCAGTCATCTCACAATGTGTTTGTGTTAGGTCTCCAATTCAAAGAGGAGCAGAAATGTAAAACATATTGGAGGTATTTAATGTATCTTTCTTGATAGGTTAAAGTTGTGCAAGACTGATATTAATAACAACTTATGAAGACAACATGACCACAAAGAGCACCAAAGCACATCAAAGATGAACTGAAATTATGCAACTCGGCTTCAAACAGTTTGAAAGTATTTGCATCCGCTCATGCCAGAGTGAAGAATTTAACTCGAAAGGTTGAGATCAGGTGATTTCCCAGCTAACAGGGAACGTTCTCTAAAAGTTCTCTTAAAGTTATAACTAAAAAACACTCTTGCAGTAATGTTAGTCCATTTTTTATGTTCTATATCATATATATCAAAAACTTTATTCTTAAGTTGTTACTGAAACATGCAGTATTTGAATAACGTTCTTATAACCAAGCAACGTTAATACAGCGCCTAAAAAGGGACGTTTTGAACGCTCCTGGAACATTCAAAATAGCGTTTTTGTTACTTAAGGGAAACATTAGGAAAACGTTCTTACAACCTAAATTTGTTAGCTGGTTTATGTCTGTCTCTCTCACACAAACCACTGCAGTCTCACAAAGACTCATGATTCAGTTTCACAGAAGGCTGACGCACATAACACTGAAATTAAATTGGAAACTAAACCTGTCCATTTATTTGGAGAGGACAGTCGGTACAGTATATTGAATTAAGCGTTCCTCCACGGTCCTATTGTTCTTGAGGAATACTGCTGTGCAAAGCTGTAATCTCTCTTCAGGGAAATATAGGCCTGCAGACTGATACATGACATCCACCTCTAATGACAACAGAAGTGCAGTTATGGGACGAGAGGGTGTGAATAAAGACAGCTCGCCCCCCTCCCGAATGTCTCAGGAGCGCCTCAGTGTGAAAATGCTGAGTCATGCCCACCAAACTGAAGCACACAAATCAATTGCAAGAAATATGCATGAGTTTCTAATAGAAAAGAGGTGACATTTTCTTCTTCTTCATTGTGGTTTTATAAGCAGCTGGAGAGATGGAGGGAGGGAGAGAGAGAGAGAGAGAGAGAGAGAGAGAGAGAGATCTATTGTGTTTTAAGCTGGGTTGTATTCTTCATTGTGCAGCTGAAGAGAGAAAGACAGAGAGAAAGAGAGAGGGAGAGAGAGAGAAAGAAAGAAAGATATATTGTGATTTAAACTGGCTTGAGAGAGACATAAAGTGTGTTTGCTTTTACTGAAGACGCGTTTGCAGTGATTTCAATTCCTTTATATGAAGGCACGTTGAGTTGCACAATATCTGACAGTGTGTTTGCGCTACTGAGTGGTCAAGTGTATTTGATGTTTGATAACTTTCTGAATTTAGCTGCCTGCATTTTAAGGGCTCTCCGACATGCACAAACACTGTGTGGATTGACAATTCACCAAGTTTTACACACAATCGCACCAGCAAAGCAAATCTCTCACCCGCCCAGGTCTCAACATGACCTACATTACATGAGTCATTATGTACGCGTGCCTTCACTTTTGTGACTTGAAGTTTATCACATTAAATAGCTGTGCATGCTCATATTGTTTCTATACTGTATGTTTCAGATTATTTAAAGATAATTTACTGTGCACAGGTTCAGGATCAGTTTAGAAACAAGTTTATTATATTACTTTCATAATCGTTACCCTGTACAGACCTTATCAAGGGACCGATGACGCTGTGGTTTGTTTGTACACTGAGTGTTTGACACCCAAGACTTTCCTATCCTGTTTAACATCCTCGTTACTTACCTGCGATGTCCCACAGTTGCAACCGCACCAGTGTTTTGTTGTCCCAGTTAATGACTTTCAGCGCAAAATCGACGCCTATGGTGGACTTGTAATGCTCCGAGAAAAACTGATGCACGTATTGTTTTACGATGCTCGTCTTTCCAACACTACGATCCCCGATAACTAACACTTTAAACAAGTACTCCTTACACTCCGACACGGACCCGCCTGCCATGCTGTGTGTTAGTGGTCAGTTATGAACAAGGAAAGTTTGGGCAACTCCGATCCGATGCTCTCCTTCAGACACTTTGACGTTTAATGTCAGATCAGGATTCAAACTGAAAGCACAAAATCCCACTCCTCCCACATGATAAATCACAGGACCCGGAAATATCTCGAGTGCATTGCTTTTCTTTTGTCAAGGGTTCGGGGGTCAAAGAAATAAAGCACTTATGATTCACGTGTTGCTGTCTAGTGAGTCCTGTAGCCTAAATAGGGGTTTGATTTGAACATGGGGAGTTCCCGAAGGCGGGCCAAGATGTCGCAACCTCGTGTTTAGTTTGATCAAAAGCAAACAATCATAGAAAAGGTTAGATTAAAACCTTAAGTTTCACTTAGAATACATTGAATAGACAAGAGAAAAAAAATTTCTCCTTATGAAAATTAACCAGTTTTACTACAGTTTACACTAAGAAACCATGGTTACCATAGTTAAATTGGTATTTACCATGGTAACCACAAAAAAATGGTTTTGCTACAGAAACCACAGTTCAACCATGGTTACTATAGTTACACCACAAAATAACCGTGGTTTTGCGATACAAACAATAGTTTAACAATGGTATTTGTAGTAATGGTTATGTAAATGGGAATCAATGTGCCAAAAAAGCATAACTGTTACACTTTTACTATGATAAAACCATAGAACATTTTTGTAAGGGTTGATTTGTTGTGGATAATAATTCTGTCATAATTTGACTAAACTGATACCAAGCTGTTTATCTACAGTATGCTTGAGAGCACAAACCTTTATTCAAAAACACGAGATGTTTTGAATGCATTATGCAAATATCTAGATGAGAGTGAGTTGCAGGGAAAGAAAAGACTCACACACGGCATTAGATATAAAATATTTATTTTACAGCATGATTTGTCCTGGCAAAAAGAGCATTTTTCCCCATTTATACGTTTGACCATGTAAACAGGTGATCTGTCAGTTACATTAAACAAATGATTCTGTTTCAAACAACTTACACTAAAAGACCTAATATTACAATCCATTATAACAATTACAATACTTATTCAATAATATCGTTGCTTTGAGAGTTGCATTCTAAAAGTCCCGTGAAACTTAAAGCATTACAGTTGCAAATTTATGTGATAATTCTACGCAAGATTGGCAGTAAATGCTACAAGTTACCACTAGAAGCAACTACTCATAGATAAAGTTTAAAAAATGAAACATTTAAAAGAGAAAGCCTCTGATTTGTAAAAGTTTCAGAAAAGTTATTCCAGCCTCAGCGCCACCATATACGTCCCTTTATCACAAGTTATAAGACGTTTTTAAAACTTACAAAGTTCTCACATTCTAATCATAGAAACATATAGCTGATATACAAAGACACCATCTGTGTGGAAAACAATAGATGGCAAAAACAGTATACAAACGTTTGCAAAACATTGCTCCCTTTTCAAGGATGAGTTCACGCATGAGACAAAGTAAAGTTGTTAAGAAAAACAGCGTTTTTTATTAACCTCGGCTCCACATATAAACTTAAATAGTATTCTATACCTATCATGTGACGTTACAATCAGAATCTTTTCTCTGACTCTCTAAGCAAAAATACCAAAACTTACATTTAACTCTAATTACTTGGGGAGCCAAAAGGAAAATACCTTAACTGGGAAACTCCATGTTTAGTCATACCAAGTAAAATCAGACATGTGCATTTCCTTGTTTCACTTTCAGTTCTACACAGTCAACTGTTCAAAAATGTAAATCACTGAAGTATTACTAAAATCACACAGCAGCCTGATTTGAGGATTACAATTCACCAGTATGTACCTTTGGGCACACAATTGTTTGACGTTTACTTATGTCTCTGTGCTTTCTGCTTCCAAACAAACAAAAAAACCCTCCAGAACTTCAGAATTTTTTATAGTTGGCAATTTCAACTAGCAAAAGTCCAGCAAAGTTCCAAGCACAGAAAATTCCAGAAAGTGAGATTTCCTGAGTCTCATCTTTCTTCAAAAACACAAAGAGTGAAATATTAAAGCAGCAAGCTGGCGTTTTCACTCCTGGAGTGTCGTGATGTCATTTGCCAGCAGATTTTGGGCACAGCAACACAATGGTATTTGGCACTCCAACTTTCCAAAGCATTTGGAAAACGGATATTGCCATTGTAGCCTCAGAGAAAAATATTCCCAACAGGACATTCCATTTGTTTATGGTCCTTCTTGCTTTCTGAAAAAAATGAGTTTTGACAGAGAATTCTTGCGAGAATGGCAAAGCAAGCAAATGATATCCTTCAATGATTCATAAACAGCGCTATTTGTACCCTGTGTCCTGAACATGTGCTTTTACAGTGTAAAAGAGCTCTGTTTGGGGGCGTAGTTCAGATTTTGGGAAAAGGGGGGGTCGTTATCAGAGGCGGGGGATCCAGGAATGGACCCCCCTGACCGAAGTGAGTCCCTAAAGGGAGAAGGTGGAGTGAGCAGGGTCAGCTTACTCTGTGCCAACTCTTCCTCTACACCATCGTCCTCTTCCTCCTCTTGTGTGGCACTGTCACACAGAAACCCATGAATGAGGTCGAGAGCTTCCATTTCAGAACCTTCCTCAGGAAACCCCTCCCCCTGCAGAGGAAGAGGCAGCTGATTGGCACACAATTTATAGGCGGGGCTCAACTTGTTTCCTGTGCCGATGATGAATTGATCAAAATCAGGAACTGTAGAGCTCAGAGTGTCCACCTGCCCCCCCTGTGGACGATCAGTGGTACGGTCTGTTAAATTAGTAGGAGAATAGGAAGGTGGTAACCCTCCCTCCTGGGTCACTTGAGGTTGGCGTTGGAGATGTTGACCTCCGTCGTGCCCCTCGTTGAGGTTGTAGAGAGCCTTGTCTTCGGAATGCGAGCCATTGGGGGCTGGGTTGCCATCAGCGTCATATTCAGGGTGGGGGGGTTGTGAGGCATTAGTTAGGGGTCGTATGACCGCCGTCTGACTCTGGCCGACTGCTTGCCTCCTCACATGCACAGACAGTCTGTGGAACACACTCGACCCCCTCCCCTGGGGTCTGGCACCTGATTCAGACCATGACACAGACTTTCCATTAGGACTATGAATGAACAGAGACCCAGCGTTATTCCCACGGAGGAACGCCAGAATGCAACACAAAGACACAGAAGAACATCACAGAAATGTTATCATTATGCACGTCATCGTTATTCCAACACTTACAATTACTACAATTATCAGCCATAAAACTCTCATGATTAGGGTTAGCACACGATGCATAACTGAACACTGTTAATTCATGAAGTCGCTGACAAAGGGCTCCCTCACACATGCTAACTGCACATCTCATAATGACCTGCTTGCAGAACATTATGAAAGGCACGATGGCTCATTCTCTGCCATCATTTCTCTGCGCTGCTCTGCTCCAACTGAACGTCATGCAATGTGAAACAAGGGCCTCATGGAATTCCCCAACCAGTTTCAGATCCCGGCATTCACTGTCCGCTGTCATCGCCGCCTGCCATAAGCAATTTATCTTAATCAAGTTAGACGGACAGAGAAGCCTCAGAACTGAAAGATGTTTCAGAGTTAGAAGGGAACAGGATGTTGGAGCCTCTGAGAGAACTGGGTTAACTTTTCAGTCAAGGGAGGGAGGGACAAGGTTTGACATGGTGGAGGAGGGACACTGAGAAGTGGGTTAATACTGGAGAGGAGAGGGACTTGGCGGATGGGTAGTTGGATGAAAATTAGGTTACATTTTGGAAGAGGAGTCAGCACAGAAAGAAGACAACGGTAGAGTTGTCTGGCTCTAAACAAAACGCTACGTACATACTTCAGTTTGCAGCAGGTAGAAAAACGTGGGAGAGCTAGCATAAGAGAAACAACTGAAATACACACAAACACACGCTAGATAGAACCCAGTGCTATCGGTGCAGTCCGACTTGTTGATGCGCTACTGAGAAAGACACACTATTATTTTGTTTCATAACCTGTATGCGCATTAAGCCAAAATTTTAAAAAATACATCAGAAAGCGTGCTACGACGCAGTAGATGATACTCACTTGGTGCTACCGGTGGCGTTGTTGTTGGTCTTCTTCCTGCGAAACATGTTGAGGATGCTGTTGCTCTGGCATGGAGCGGCTTTTCCGTCACCCACATGCATACGGACCACGTCTGAGGTCGTGAAGGCGCTGCGTACGTTACGCTCAGGCTTGGCGATGATGATGTACATCTTGGGGGTGAACATGCAGCCCAGTGCTACGGTAACGCTGAGGCTGACGGAGAAGGAGGTGGTGATGATCTTGTAGTTGGAGCCGAAGTAGATGGGCACAAACGCCAGCCAGATGATGCAGGTGGTGTACATGGTGAAAGCGATGTACTTGGCTTCATTAAAATTGGCTGGCACGTTACGGGTCTTGAAGGCATAGTAGGTGCAACTCATGATGAGTAAGCCATTGTAGCCTAGCGGAGCTACCACGCCCACGTTACTGGTGTTGCAGATGAGAAAGACCTCTCTGATGCTAGGGTAACTCTTCACCGGTATAGGGGGTTCCAGAACGATCAGCGTGACTACCAGAGCCAGCTGCACACTTATCAGGACAAAGGCGATGACCACCTGCGCCCAGGCACTCATGAAACGTGGCTTGCGTGTACAAATTTTCTTCTTGCTGCCAGCCAGAATTCGGGCAATACGGTTGGTCTTGGTCACAAGGGCGGAGTAGCACATGGCGGATGACAAGCCCACGAGGAGGCGCTGCAGGTAGCAGGAGATCATAGTTGGTCGTGCGATGAGTGTGAAGGGGCAGACGTAGCCCAGGAAAATACCCGCCAGAATTATGTAGCAGAGTTCACGGCTGGAGGACTTCACCACTGGCGTGTCACGGTACTGGATGAAGATGAAGGTGACGAAAAACGTTATCAAGATACCACAGCAGGAGAACACCACTGCCACTATGGACTCCACGCTGCTCCACTCCAGGTATCTGAGCGGGAGAGGCTCGCATCCTGAAATACAAACAAGTAAAGAAAGTCAGATTTGTATTTGTTAAACGTGAGATGGTTAGCTGTTAACAGTGTAATATTTTGGTTTGATGTATTAGTAATGATGCTTTAGAGAAATATTCAACTAGTTGTTGACCAACCATTAGTAAGGATATAGATTTTTTTACATTCTTTTTCACTAATGGTGCATTAGTTATATTTATCCACTTATAAGCACCCCTGCTACAGTAATACACATTCAGATGGACATCTTTATTATGTCAACACCGATTATTAGATTTTTAAAAATATGTACTTTTGCACACAACAAAGATTGTTAAATATCATTATGTGATTTAATTTACTATGCATGTGAGCTTTGGTTTCTTTACACAGACAGTTTTAAGCCTCACACGTCCTGCAATTTTAATGTCTAAATTTCTATACGTTTTAAGCTGACAAGGCTCTCTCTCTCTCTCTTTCTCTCTCTCTCTCTCTCTCTCTCTTTCTCTCTCTCTCTCTCTCTCTCTCATTCAATCTGACAGAGCTTTTCTCTATCTCAGATCATCCTGCCTCTCTGGTAATCAGAATTCCCTGTTGCTGCTCTGACACACGGCTGCTGGGTACTAATGGGATTCCATCCTCACCGTTATCCAGCTCTGCTCACCACTGCAAAGAGCTGTCAAAACAACACGCAGCTCACGGGCGAGAAAGAGAGAGCGAGCGGAAGTCAGCAGAGGAGAAGGGCATGGAAAACACTGATAGAGCCGGGAGGAGATAAAGGTTGAATCTGGAGCGTAAATGTTGTCCCTTTACTGCGAATATATTGTGTTGGGTAGAAGATATTCTTAATGGAATAGTACTCCAGGTGTTTCATGAAAAGATGTTTGAATAATGAAAGGAATGTATGAGTGGAAGATTGTCTTACCCGCCAGTTCATCGTCGGGCCACCAGCCCAGCTCACAAGCCCTGCAGGTGAACTCGTCCTGAACGTATTCATTATCTTTACATGTAGTGCATATCCAGCAACAACTCACTTCACCTTTACGGATGACCTGTGAAGAGAGAATTCTGGTGCTGATAACAGATACATTGTGTGACTAAATGAAAACGGGGGATAAAAAACTGCAGCGTGTCATTTTTGCGTCACTAAACGGAATTGCAATCTAAACAGAATTTTCTTTCAGGTGGCTTGTCAGAACACTCCTCCTCATTGGTCAGGCTAACACATAGCCCCGCCCCCAAACTCAAATAATTGGTTGAGGTAATTTTGCTACTTAAGAGCGGCTGTAACAAACACAGCAATGTTTTGGTAGTACCACACTGTTAGTTTTAGGGAAAGCAACCTAGGAATGGCTTAGTGCTAGCTGTCTCTGCAATGTAAGCTTGGATAAGAGAAGGTATTTAACATCCAAAACAATTACACGCTTCAGCATTAGATGAAGTGGGGGTTTATTTATCATGCAAATAGGCATATGAGCTTATGGCACATACGTACCTTGATCTGCCCCTTGGAACATGGTTCACTACAGACCGACCGAACCATCTCAGTGCGGTTGGTCATGAGTTTATAATCATTGATGCTCAGAAGACCTTCGTGCCATGAACCCACATTAATGTAATGATACCGGCCCAGTTCCTCGACATACTGCAGATTCATAATATCATACCTTAGAGAGAGAAAGAGAGAGTCAGAGGAAGTCTGTCATTATATATCATCTTTAGCTTTGCACTGCATTTTATACTATTTAGCGGTGGGTTTATCTTAAATAGACTACCACAGCAGTAACAGAGCGGCATGAAAAACTCATTTGAATGCTGTCAGTCAGCACTAACGGTTGTATAGAAAACACTCAAACCCTGAAAAATGTGTATGGACTCATAAACAGGTTGAATTTCCAATCACAATTTAATAAGCACAGACTATTTTCACACACAAACAGACATTGAGAAAACATGACAAAAATACTGTACAGTTCTCCTTTGAATATTAAGTTTTGTTAACCACCATCCTGGCAACTAATCCAGCGATTAGTTTACCCTCAAAATCAACCTCATCAAATCAACCAGGTAAACACAACTATTTTGTAATGGACCATTAAAAAACCTTGAATTGCGTATAGTCAGCCAATTAGATTAAAGTGAACACATTCTTAGCCAATCAGATCAGTGAATGAAGTGTGGGCGTGATCTCTAAGGCTGAGACTAGGAGGCAAAAGTTCAACAGTAACAAGGGTTCACACTTTTACCATGTTCACACATCCAAGTCTCTCAACTTTGCATCCTCCACTTGGGATTCAAAACAACAACTTTCTGAGTGCTCAGTCCACTCATCCATTCTGATGTCTCTCCCTAGCTTACAGACGAGGGCAGAGTGCCACAAAGACACGGACGCACAGATGTACACAAGGCAATGGCAACCTTGGCAGCAGTTGGAGCTGTCATCCTCTGTTCGTGTCTTGCCAGGGTGACAACAGCTGACCGCATCAGGGTATTGGAGTGGAGATAACTGAAGCATCTCTTTGAGACAGGCAATCTGTTCCACTCCAATCCCATCACCATCTGATATGCACCTCCATGCACGTGCTGGCTAGGGTACCCATCTAACCTGAGAGGGTTCATGCTCAATCGAATAGGTATTCATAGAATTGCCAAACATCAAGCTGATCTTTCAGCTATGAGTGGTCATGCTGACATTAAACATCACTTCCAAAACAGGAAGTTCATTTCCAGAACTCTGGCGAGCGACGCTGCGGCCTACATCCCACAAAGAAACCAATGCAAAGCATTATGGGAGTGACTTCTCCATGAAGAGTAAATGTGATGTAGGCCAGAACAAGGTATCTTAAAGCTGCAATCTGTAACTTTCTTCTCTCTACCGGCATCTCTGTTTGAAACATAAAATTGTAGATTACATTGGACCTGACAGCTCAAATCATAAATCTTTATTATAAACTCACGGTTACAAATTGGGGTAGAGTAAAAAGACGGTTTTAAATACTGATCTTTTACTTGCTTAATAACTGATTTTTGTTCATTTTTAACCCTAAAATGTTATGGAGTGAGGTTGAAAACACCTTTCATGTCTGGTGTGGGTCTATTATGGCTTAAAATTTTCACTTGTTTTCAGAAAGAGCAGTTGTAATATTTTTGCCATTTACCTGCCAGGAGTGTCTCCGTTCTCATCAAAGTAGACTTCCTCTCCAGACACACCGGTGAAGGAGGTCTTGAGCAGATATTCCAACAACTTACTGCCATCAATGGGGTCCATCGCCTCACACAGTCCAGCATGATCCGGACACACTTCTTTGTGCATATCATGAAGACCGTGAGCCATCGCATAAATGGCGTTGATCACAAAGCCCATCTTGCTGTCCTGGACGTAGTTGTCTTTCAAGCTTTCATTTCCTGTCGGGAAAAGATTTTAAACCAGTCTGAGTAAGAGTAAAGTGTGGATGGCAGTCCAATTTGTGACACTCTGCCTCCATCATGGGTAAATTACCTAATTTACCCAATCCTGGGTAAAAACCAAACCTTAAAAAAAACTAAAGCCAGATACATGCTGTCAAAATATAAGCCAGCATTTTTGCAACTTTAAGTTTTTAACAGAGGCAGAATGTCACTTTGTTTTCATGTTATATTATATATATTATTTAGCACAGTATTAAAATTTTACTGTTTATCCCACTAATAAAACAAGTGAATAAAGGTAACAAGAGTCTGGCAGGCTGGCCAACTACATGCTTTCATTGAGTTTTATGTCTT
>JAZGTK010004198.1:0-25169 GCA_036877625.1 Ambastaia sidthimunki | reverse complement strand
ATCAACTGTGTGAACTATTATGTAAGCTCTTATTAAATAAAATTATATAACAATTTTGAAATGATTTCCGTGGAGACGTGTAAATGTAGTTGTAGTTTAGAGCTCCTTACAAATGATTTACTTTCATTTGGGTCCTTTTATATTTGTGTATTTGCTCAAACATGACACAGCTAAGGGGGTGAAGGTTGGGTTGCTTAGCGTGGCTCTGTTAGTCCCCAATGCTTCTTTTGCCATCATTAGTCAATTGCCATGATGCCATATCCCTGTGGCTCTAGAGTGTTAGTCAAATGACATTTACAGGTTAAATAGTTGGCCCAAAAACATATGTGGTTTCCACATGCCAAGATGGCAGATTTCAAACTGCATATATCCTTGTGCAAAGCATCTGCCATTGAGATGAATGGAAATGCACACAATGTAAAAAAATATCTAAAAGAATTTGCCTGCATTTCATCAAGGATTTCTGACCGAATGTTAAAACTGTATTAGTTTTTTGTGAGTCAAGATAATTAGGTTTATAATTTATTCCTGCCTATTTTCAGATCTTCTTGGGCACACTTCATTAGAAAGACCAGACTACAGTCTAGAAAGAGTCAAAAGAAAAGGACTGGAAAGAGTCACATACACTACAAAAGGTTTTTCACAAGGATGCCATAAAAAAAACATTTTTGGTTGCCCAAAATAACCTATTTTGGGCCCCTATTTTTTGGCTATTCCTGCTGGGAATAGCCAAAGTTCAGGGCCGGATTATTTGCACTGGGTGAGAGTGGAGCGAGATGACTATAATTAATATCCTGCTAGTTAAACCTATAACAAGTCCACGTCACACCCCCTCTCTCCAACTTCCTGTTATCAGTTAACTGTTTTTGGATACTGCAGAGATAATCCACAGGAAAGGTCTGTGCTTCTTATTCCCCAAATAAGAAAACCAAAACCAAAAAGGCAGAAAAGGGATTTCTACCCTTTGTCACAGCTGCAGTATTGCACTGTCTCAGCTTATTAGTAGGCTAATGCAACTGTCTGTTTTAATACCACCCAGCAGTTTTTGTATTTCCCCCCCTCTCATTCTATGTCCTGCTCGCTGCTAATCTCAGCTGCTCCGGCAAATGATAAGACAGCTCATCTGTTTCCCGCCCCAACTCGCTCTTGCTAAACTTCACGGCTGCTGCTTTTGCTATTCAACAGCCTTTTCAAGAACTTTGAGAAGAGTAGTGGAGGAAAGTTTTTTTTTGCCTTTGTTGTTTAATGTGTTATTTCTGAATCTTTTCTTAGAGGTGATATTGAGTATTTCTGTGCCCCTCAAAAGCTAAAAGACAGAGGTAGTAAAGCTCCTTTGTTTTACGTGCAGACAGAAAGCCAGGCCTTAACGTCTTTGAAGTGCACAAAGTATCTGGGCTTAGCTCCATCCTGGTGTAGAGAAGGTCTGATGTCTGGGATGAATTCAAACCTGCAGAATTAGATTCCTGCATTAGGCTCTATCAGCTCTTCTGTTTGGTTAAGTGAGTCTGGACCTTGCATACAAATAATGTATGCTGCAAACCTTCATTGTGAAGCCTCAAAGATCTCAAGATCTCAAAGGGCCAACACAAAGCATGAAGGGATTACATAATATATATTACTTTATATGTATACATGTAATGTATGTACATACACACATGCATACATACGTATATGTATGTTTGTATGTATGTATATATGTGTGTATATACAGTATATGTGTGTGTGTGTNACGTATATGTATGTATGTATGTATGTATGTATGTATGTATATACATTATATGTATACATATATGTATATGTGTGTGTGTGTGTGTGTGTATATATATAATATACTATACTATACTCCTCTTCTTTCAATGCCTTTAGCAATATGTAGCATTGAAAACACTGTAAACAAAGAAACCTTTAAAATAATATTTCAACCATTTACACAAGTAACTTGGATGTTAGATCAGGTAGGCAGATAGTGGAGAACTGAGCAGGCATGAGTGAATTATGGATTCACGCTACACTCATACCTTCGGGACTCTTGTCACTATTGTTGCACAGATTTACTCAGTGGCAGTAAAGCAGAAGACGAGGGTATAGAATAACATACGTCTATTGAATTATAGAGGACTGATGCCATTAATTCCTTGTAACAGGGACTGCTGCTTATATTTTAATTACACAGTGTGAATTTCATTTATTTTTAGTATGTCATTAAAAGCTTTGACTAAATGTGTTTTTAAAGTGCTGTCCTTTTGCATAAACTGTCTAAGTTAGTTGTCAATCTCCACGACAATACTCTCCTACACGATATTTATGTCAGTGTCCAAATCCCTAATTCATTTTTATTCACCTTTTCCCCATATAGTGGACTCAAATGTCATTTACTTTATAGTGAATAGTGAATGAGTAAGCAGTCAGGGACACGGTCACGCCTTAGCTTAGCGGCTATGTTTATGTATGTGTGTTTAAAAGGTTAAAGACATTTTTTCATGACCCTAAAAACATAAATGTATGGATTTACTGCACAATATATAAATGCATTTAATCTAAAACAGCCCAACGCTTTCTTTTTCAGCAAACATCTGTTCACAATGGCATTGTGGGATATTGTTTAGCCTCTTTTCGGTTGGGTTGGGCACAGACGTGGCAAGATGTGCCAGTGTTGATTTTTAAAAGGCTCACTAACTTTCAGGCTCCTTAGTGCACTTTGGATTGTTAGCTGCAGTGTTTATCATCTACCAAGGCAAGAGAGAAGAGTAAATGAGCAGCAAACCAGCAATAAATGCTCATCAAAGCCATATGGAACGAATTAAGTCTATGTTGATTCAATTCACCTCATGTAGTTGTAATGAGAGTGAATCAGTCCGTAAGCTCCATGCCGCCAACACCCTGCGTAGCTAACAGAACTTAGGAGGCTGTGGGCACGTTGATGCAAGCACACAGCAACCCTCTGATGTGGTGTTGAAAGTTTTATTTGGACAGCCCAGGCAAGGAGAGCCAAATGTATCATCAGAGCCTTTCTAACTCGCAATTAAACCCTTCAGGCATTAAAAGTTGCAGGTGTCTGGTCCACTAAATTTCTGCAATAACAGTGGCTTGTCAAGATCTCTCTATGTCATCTGATTGGCTGACACAGGCAGATGAGTCTGACCCTCATTGGTCTACAGGTCCCACTATAGTTATGAATCTAATTGTGAGTTTTGGGCTATTATTCAAAATCAGATTTTTAAATCTATATTCTCAACTGTTGCACATTAATTTTGCGCTTATTATCTCTAAATTTCTCTGAAAGATCTCTTGATCATATTTTAGAGGTAAGAAAAACTCATGAAAAATGCTTTGCTTGTCAACACCCACATGAAAGCTGATATTGTTCATTAAAACAGCATAAACGATAAATACATACATTTATTTTTAGTTTAACAAGGCAACATTACAGTAGATTGTCTTTCGTAAGATCTCAGCTTGTATCCTCTTCCCTAATTCAGGTGAAATAGAGGGGGTGGTGAAATTCCCTAATTTATTCTGTAACGATTTCACAACACATAAAACAAAAAAGCATCCACGTGTAGACGACCGAACAAAAAAGAAAATCTCTTCTTTTTTTCCCAGAAACTGATTAAATTCCAAATCCAATGAATCTAAATTATAAATTGTTGACATTTCTGTGATGGATCTACGCGCTGAGCTAAAATATGAACGATCAAATTTAAAGGTAACATTAAAAATTTCCCGAGGTTCACAGGGTGCATAGAAAAAGTTGCTAAATCGATTCCAGAAAGATTGTTGCTGTCTACTGCATTGGCTGCAGATTGCCCCGGGGAGGAAGTGAAATTCTCAAATCCATGTCTCAAGTTGAGGCAGCAACCACACTTTAGAAGCTGTTCAGCAAGATTAACATTACACAGCAGTAAACGGTTAAAAGAAAGAGCATTCTTATGCATTCAGAACATCTGAAGAGGATCATTTCCTCTTCCCATCGACAGAAGTGTTAGTTACACACGTCTGCTAGCTTTCAACAACATATAATGGCAAAGTGAGCAAAGACAGAGACAGTGGATGTGGTACCATGCCTCAGAGAGGTGTTTATTTAATAAGCAAATGATCATAAAGGGAATTAAAGTGTGTTTTGGGGAAGTTTGTGTCCAAATAAAAGGGGGCGTGGTATCCTCGCTGTGGGAAAGGGCGTAGACGAGAAAGTGAAGTTGTACAAATGTAGGGACTGGACTTAAAAAATATATACAAGCCAAGTTTCATGTCTCATAGCACTTCATTCTATCTTTCTTCTTTCATAATTTTAACTCAAATCAATATTTCATGTCCATCGATTTACTTATCTGCCAAGTAGGATGCCAGTCAGCCAACTTTTACTGTGAATAGCATTTACAACTGCTATGCTAAATATAGCTATAAGAGATAGAGGGGCATGATTTTTGTGGTCAGACACCTCTATGAGTAAGTCACACAATAAGGTGACCTGGAAGCTAACTGATCACAGCTAAGCAGCAGAAGTGTATGAACACAGTATGTTGGGAAAATGATCTACATGTTCATATGCTGATGAAAATACCCTCAAGAGGTTTAAGGGGTCATGCTGAGGCTCTTGATTGCTCTTGATAGAGCTCTTGAAGGTCTTGATTGCTTGCCTTAGTCTAGCTTCCCCCAATATGTTACTGTCTCTCTGGTACTTAGAGAATGTACCCGAGCATAAAAGTACAATCCTCAGCCTTAAAAATACTGAAATAAAAGGGCAGATTTTCCATCTAAATGGGAATTACCACAGAAGAACAGTTTGTGTGCGGATGGCCCCTCCAGGCTCCTTAACTAACCTAACCAGCCTAAATTGGTCTTTTCAGCAGGGCTAATGCATCTCTGAAGGCCGAAACCATCTTATGCCTTTTGTTTCAGATTGTATTTTTCATCTGTGCTTTAATATCTACTCCGTCTACACAGAGGTCTTTGTATTTTTCCATACTTTCATCCATAGAAGCTCTTCAGCTCTTGCTGCCTCTGAGTCGTAAACCTGTGTGTTTTTTTCCTGCTTACCCTCTCTCTCTCTCTCTCTCTCTCTCTCTCTCTCTCTCTCTCCCAAACACTAGNGTCGTAAACCTGTGTGTTTTTTTCCTGCTTACCCTCTCTCTCTCTCTCTCTCTCTCTCTCTCTCTCTCTCCCAAACACTAGTTCAAAGCATACAGGTAAAAGCACAATCAGCAGTCAGACAACCAAAGGGCACTTCTTCATCCACCTCAGCATACGCTGTCTGTGTGATGTCCAGCTTTTAGCTCTGTTGGGTTAATAGTTGGTAACCTCGATAGGCAGAAAGGGGATTCTCATAGAATAACAGCCCCTTCCATTGCTAAAATGGACACATATCAGCAGACACCCAGGTCTCACGGCCCTCGTTGAGATGGGAAAAGCATTCATGCAGAATGCTCAAGTCCAACAGCAAATCTTTCAGATTTTTTTTTAGGTAGGAATAAAAAGAGGAAAAGAGGACAAGGTTGTCTGTTTGCATTTGATGCCGATGGATAAAGAGAACATGGCATCTCGTTGGGATGGAGGATGGAGTAAAAGAAACAAAATGCAATGAATGACAAACATGCTCTGAGGCAAGCGGAGACTAATTCAGGGTTGCACATGTATGTTATGGAATGTACATACACAATGTACATACACTTCCATTGGGAAATTTGGTAGAGTGCAAAAATATGTATCTTACTTTTACTACCTGAAAATAAATAGTTCTGAATAAATAAAATATGGTTCAACAAGTTACTCACAAGAGTGAATTTTTTGCATAATTGTATTGCAGCCAATGAAAGGGCCAATTTGAAATAACTTTTTCACATTTCACGTTTGAGTTGTTGATTATAAGGCAGATTTAGCATATTAAATTTCCAGCACTAAAATGGAACCGACATCTCAGGCTGCTGATCACCTTGTAGACATGAATTATAACGCACAGTTCAAAAGAGTCAGTTGTTGTTTCATAAGCAGAATTGAAAATATATTCACGTTTACTGCAGCATAAATCAATTTCCACTGCGTGTTCCAAACTTTGACATCTCTCATCACCTGTAGCTTATTCTTTTTACAGCTGTGGAAAATGAAAGCAGGAGACACATGCAGTAGACAAAGATGTTAAAATCAATTTGCATTAGAAAGAGTTGCTGATGTTCCAAGGCAGGAGAGAGATGAAGGTCTGTAAGGGATATACCACATTACTTATCCAACAAATCACATTTTAATGGCATGATAACAATTACATTGCCCTCTGCTGCTATAGGGGGTGGCCCTACATATATACAATATGTCCACAGATAAATCCCTGAAGCTGAATGTTGGCTAGAAAAACATTAGATGGCCATTAGAGCTTCATTCCAATAGCACTCATCATTTAAATTCAGTGGTGAGTGTTTGTATGGATCATTATGCATAGAAGACAAAGTGTATTTCTTAGTGGTGGGTGGGGTGTGTTGGTGTGCACCCTCACATATAAACATCTTTAAATGTGATTTCTCTAAAGGGATTAACAAACATTATTTATGTAAACTATCAAGTGTTTACTGCTTATCTTGTCAAAAGGAATTAATTGTACATTCCATAATATGTTGTTTGAGACATCCATAAAGATACTTGTTCATGTAACTATGATGAATAATTCATGACATGCCTGTGGCATATGGTGTGGAACTGAATGGAAAAGATTTTTGATCAAAAGAAGGGAAAAATCATTTCCTGTGTTTATTTCAATCTGTAATTCTCTTCTGAAAACCATCTCTGCTTTACTGGACACACGACAAAAAAATAATGTGTTTTTTTCTGAATGACTGTTGGACAGAAATATTGCTTGCAAGTTGTCTGAAGCTTGAGTCTGTTATATCTATAGAAATATTTATTTTATAAATGAAACGATAAGTAGGTGTGAAATGAAAATAATAATTGGCTGCAATAGGCACATAAACAAGGGCACATTTTAAAAGATAGTATAAAAACCTTTCTGAAACTGTCATGGGTAAAATGCTAAAATCTGGTACCTGGTACACAGGTGCAAATTCACTCTGTGACTTGACAGTTTTAAGAGAGGCGTGACAATCTTGAACATTGTCACACATTGTCTAGAAATTGCAAAAATGTTCTCTTGGCATTTTACCATCTAGTTTCTTGAGGCATCACCCTGCAATGATTTTTAAACAGTAACGAAGGAGTTATCGTCTATGCTGGGCTCTTATTGAGTGCTTAATCTCATTATTTAGTCCAAGTCATCCATTTATAATGGCAGATTAATTAAGAAAATATCTTAGATTGAAAGACTTAAGAAACTGAGAGACTGAAAGATCATAAGAAACATTTCAGGCAAGTGATCCTAAACTTTTGACCTCTTAGTTTATATTCCTATTGATTGTTTGTGGAAATTCCAGCAAATAAAATAACTATATACAACAATTACTATACTAATTCTTGCTATACGTATATGGTAATCAAAACATTATAATGGTAATGCAAACAAATCAGCTTTTCAGAAACAGATGGTGTAGTTAGAGCATCTACCAGCAGGGGTTATCACTGCAATGGTAATAACTAGTTAAGATGTGTATGTGTTGCCTTGCAGATCGGACACTTCTGGACACGGACTGTAGGGTGTGCTGACCCTACAAAAGTCACCGTAGGTCTCGCGATGTTTGCATTACCAAACTATTTAAAAAAATATCGTTCATAAAATAACAATAACAGGCTATTAAGATTACACTAAAAAAGATTCCTGTTGTTGTGAAAACAGATCTGAGAGTGTCGGCTGAACTGAAGGCATCAGAATAAACATATCGCTGTTTCTTCCACTATGGTGGTGGACTTTACACATAGTGACCAATCAGTTAGGAGACACCTGAGCGTATGAACCAATCACAGCAGGGGAGTCAAATTTCAGCGTGCAGTCAAATTTGAAAGATTCTGACACACCCATCTGAAATGTTTATTTACATACTAATTAAAAGATGTTTAATAATAAAATAAAAACATAAATCATAACAATTACAAATAATCAAATTTGCACATGTATATACATTTCAATTACTTTATTGACTGTTACCTTCTACACAGGAAGTATTAATCTGCACCCAACAAACAGCATCGGAGAAATCCGTAAAAACGCGAGTTTAAGGATAAACGGAAAGACGTTTCGGAAGAAATAACACCCAGCAGTGACGCTTTCTCCAGCTTTACTAAGAAAATGGGTAATGTATATTTTTTGCAATAGCTCTGCTTTGTAGGGTTTTTGCTGTTATGTTTATATAAGAGATTATACTATTTATTCTGTTATGTAAGAATGTAAAGAGTTGCTGGTCTGGATCGCTGTGGTTTGCATAACGTACAGACATTTTATTGTGCTTTTACTGGCGATGTGATTGTGATTTAATGGCTATGTGGAAAACATCTGTTGTGTGTAAAATTGTGTTAAATTAAAAGGTTGTTACTCGATCGTCGCTTGTCTCTAGCTTAGTACATTATTTAAAACCAAGACTTAAATGAATGTGATCTCATACGAAAAGTTTAAAGTTTTTGACCATTGCATCTGTTGCCTGCCAGATTTCAAACTTTTGGTATTTGGAGCACGCTGGAAATGATTTAGTAGAGTAGTTTCTGGTCCTTTGGTTTTGTTTAAACTATGTAAATCATGTTTTGTTTAAATTATGTTTTGTATATAGAAAGCATTCTTATAGGTAAATAGTCTTCTTAATGTCAATTAATACAAAATAAATGTACAAAATAAGTAAATAAAAATAATAGTTTATTTTTATATAGTTTTATATAGGGTATAGTTTTGGTTAAGTATGAAGTTGGTGCACGTGCATTTTAAGCAAAGTTTGTACATTTATAATATGCTAATATAATATATTACATGGACTGCCTATCAATAGATACATACAAATATAATAATTTACATATAATTCTTAAATTTTCTATTGCTTTTAATACAGTAATTTAAGATTACAAATACAGGCTTATAGTTTAGGTTCTTTATTCATTTTTTTAATGCACAGAAATACTTTAAAATAACCTCTGATTCTGCAGCCAGCCGGTTACACTAACACATTTCAAGCTTATTGCTCTCTCCAGCACTTCAGCATGAGGAAAGCTAAAGTACAGACACGGCTGCTGAGCCGATAAGGTAGAAGCAGTGAAATCGCAGCAAAGCTAATTAGCCAACAAAAATTGGCCGGTAGTCCATATCGCTTGGCTCCAGAGAAGCCAATCTCTCCGGGCCCCAAGGGCACAAACTTGCTGCCTGACATGGGTTGCCATTGATAGCTAAAAGGGTTCAAGTGATTTCTGAGCGAAATAAAAAGGCAGAGAAAGGAAAATGTCTGGAAGTCTTTACCCAGGCAGGCATCTAAGTTGAGTAATGTAAAACAGACTTGTCGTACAGCTTTTCATTTTCGGCATTAAAATTGACTGTGTACTCAGATCTACATAGAGTGTGTAGAAACGTAGAAAAGAAAGCAACTTCTAACTATATGGAACAGACTGGGATGACCTTGAAAATACAGCAGGCCACACATAGGCTGCGGGATCTTATATTCCTGAACGTGCTTCATACAATAATGTGGATCAATATGAATATAATGTTAAAATAAAAATGACCAGCAGACAAATTTAAAGACCTTATTATTTTTCATTTTTGTGAGTTGTTTTCTTGGTATTGACAGAAGTTTTATGCTTCTTTTGTTTTCTGCAGGTCTTCCAAATGCGATTTTAAAAACTGCTCTTGTAGCCCTAAGTACACAGTGTGCATTTACAACATAGAGCTAAATACTTGCACTGTATCCTCACCTGTAATTATACACAACATCTCACATGCTGGATTGCAGTTTGAACAATAATGCACTAACAGCAATCACTAAACATTTTAATAATGAGGAACGCCGGCACATTTAAAGAGTTTACAAAGGTGTATAAAGGTCCTTTTAGAGGCGTGTCTTAGGGACCCTGTCCACAATTGTCACATAATTAGATGTTTATGTAGATTTATTTACCCTGTAAATGCTTTGCGGGCTTCATTAATACAAGGAGAGAAATAATAAAGGCTGCCCACGTCAATGTCATTGGTGATAACCTCCTGTCACTCTGTGTGTTCATGTTGCAGATATCAAGAGTGTAATTTCATGGATATTTATTCAGTAATGCCAGCAAAGCTCTTAATATTACCCCCAGTATCACTCATCAGCTGAATGGGAACAAGGACCACTGTCTGATTTTAGCAGTGGGTTTCAATTAAATGAAAGTCACATTGAAAACATACAAAACAATCTTAGAGTAGTCAGTGTAGATGAATCGCAGAGTTGGCATTTGATAAAATGGAGAGCTAGAACCAGAATATTTGCTTTGTGACAAGCTTGCGAGCATAATGCCAATAATATTTAAAACTCTTTTTATTTGTATTTCTTCATCTTTATTTTGTTTGTTTGTTTATTTCAGGTTTAGACTTGTGTATTTTTCATTTGCAAATAGAAACGGGAGACAATTCTTCATGGTTGATCCAAAATCAATAGCCACCTTTCTGAAGATAGTATAAAGAATATAGCCGACCAATTAAAGTTCACTGCCAGTAGAACAGGAAAGTGTGAGGTATGTCTGTATTGTTTAGGATAGATCCAGCGGTATGACAGGGCTCATGCCTAATTATTTATGTTCTGTAGAGCAAAGGATGTCAAACAAAGAAAAAAAGAACAAACAAAAAATGCGCCAATCTAAACAAAGCTGTTCTTGACATAGACAGGCTAATTTTTCCTCTGTGTGTATGTGTTGCTCATAGGAGATGCCTGTGTGTATAGATAATGTATGCGTGTGTGTATGCTTCAGGCCTAATGCTTAGACATGACTAACATTACTTAAGCTATTAGATGGTAAAGTCCAACAAAATCCCTTAGGAACTATTTCCAGATAGGGGCACATTGCAGCAGTAACACGCATAGACAGCCATGCGCATATTACCTCCTGGGATATATATATTTCAATACAAAAGAGAATTTAAAGTGGCAGAAGCGGATGTGGTTAGTTCCAAATCCACCTGGGTGCAGTTACACCAGAACATGCATAACTTCACCGCAGTGTTAACTCTTGTGTCTGGGGAGCAGCTCTGTGTGTGCACACTTTGGAGACGTGGATAGCAAACATAAAAGACTCAGAAGGGAGTCATTTCTGCTTCATTCCCCTCCACTTACACAGAAATGTACTTTTAACTTATAGAAGGTGGGAACTGTCCTCTCATAGCCCCACTCTCTTTGTTTCTCGTCTTGCCTTATGAAATTTTTAAACCAGCTCGACAATGCCGGAGAAACCCAGCTACCATAAAAGCATAGGAAAATACACTTGAGAACTTTAGGAGACACTGTGTGACGCAACAGAGAGAGGGGAACCATCACCGTGTTCTCTGATAGCCTGCTGCTTATTCAATGTCCCCTCTTTAGTTTGTTAATGTTTTTTAAGGTCTTTTATGAATAAGCCACTGTAAAAAGTTATATTCTATTCTATTCTATTCTGCTCCATTACATTCTGTATTCTATTGTATTCCATTCTGTTGCATTCCATTCTATTCTGTGTTCTGCTCTATTCCATTCTATTCTGTTCTATTCTATTCCTTTGCATTCTGTATTCTGCTCTATTCCATTCTATTTTGTTCTTTTCTATTCCTTTCCATTCTGTATTCTGCTCTATTCTCCCTCCCCAAGACCCCAGTGTTGTGGTAAACAAGAGTATGTTGTGTTTTTACTGCTGGTATTTTGATGTCTGTATCTAACTAGCTTAACTATAAAGACAATGCTGGTGAACAGCTATACTGGTCTGTTAGCTAGATAGCATCAAACCAGCACCAACTCGCATACATTTCATGTTGTGTTTCCTATTGTAAGGCTGTGACTAGGTTTACATGCTCTGTTATATTATGACTTAGAGACAGGTTTACTTTCATCCTGGGAGTCTGTGATGTTACGCTTCTTTGGCTTTATGTTGAGTGTTTGATACTAGTGGTGCAGATGGTATCTGTTCTTCTGCGCGTACCCTCAAACAATCACTTTCTATGGCTTATGTTGTTGGACATGGGCAAAATATGTGTTTACAGCACTCATACCATTGGACATCTGAGTCTCACAGCTGTGTTGAGTCAGGTGGGAGTGTGTCACGATGTTGAAATTTACCAATACTGAGTGTAAAATGAACTTACACATATGTGTAGCGTTATGGAGTCTGTCATAAAGAAGAGAATTTTCAATCATTCATTTACATGCTCTGACATCTCAGCGTTGGATTATACAAGCTACATCATTGAGAATATTTTAAATACAGGGTGACAGACAAATGAATTTAAAAATAGAAGGACACATCGATCAGGGGATGGTAATATCAGATCTACTTTCCTTTAGGGTGTAACAGTATATATGACATCTTTTTCGTGGTTTAATCACAGAAATATCACTGTATTATGGCATAGCACATCGCTAAAGTTTTTTATTATTCTCTCTTAACTGAATGAAAGTAAATGTAAATCCAGTTCCTATACCATATATGAGAAATGTCAACTGCATGACAACCGTCTGTGTTTTGTACTGTGAAACTGTCATACTCTCTTTATGTTTCTAATGAGTTGTGTTCTTCTCTAGTGCTTCCATCCTCGTGCCCCTTAACTTACAGACTTCCTCTGTTCCTGCTCTAATTACTCCCGCGGTTCACACTTTGATCGAAAAGTGCATTGACTGAATAATCAATCAGTCCCGAATCGTCCTTCTTCTTCTGTCATCAACTACCTCAGCCTGCCAGTCCACCTGATTAAGGAAGTGAGGTGTTCCCACATTGTATCGATAGGCTGGTTTAGCTCTCCCCTACCTCTGCCCACTTGTTCAGTCACGAGGGTGGTCAAGGAAAACGGTATTGTAGGTTATCTAAAGCCTGCAAAAAAGCTTGAGAGATAGTTACCAATTAATCATTTGTGGCACAGGCTCAGCTAGGGCTTGTTTCAGTCCAAAGGAAATTAAGCATTGCCTGGCCTCCCTATTTCTCATTAGGGTCCTAATTACAGTCTAATGGGTCCCCATTATGGTAATAGAACACACATCCCTGGATGGAACCTTCCTCTTCTTCTAAATGATAATAAATCAGGATCACTTCTATACAGTTTTGCGCAGTGACATAAAATCTCATAAAATCTATTATTGTATATTTTTATCAGTTGCTTTAACTTATTAGTGCTGCTTGTTTGCTATGGAAGTGTGATGTTCAAACTTAGGCTTTTCAGAACTCTTAAAGGTGCTGTAAGTAAGTTAGTGATTTGAGAGCTTCTATTAGACTCTACAAACCTCCATTTTAGAGACATGCACACATATGCTTGGAGACCGTTGTAATCAGAGATGGAGCAGAAGAGGAGCAGCGTGTCATTTCAATGTCGCAGATAAGAAAACATAAACAATACCACAACAGTGCTCTCCTGAGTACACTTGCCATGGGCTGCTGTAAACCAGCAAATGATTGATAGGCAGATGGCACCTGAAAGCGTTCTGATTGGTTAAATAATGAATCTGATGGCAAACACATTTTTGTTTGCAGTTTACAGAGTCTGGGGCTGTCAAGAAGATGAGAGTGATGGAATATTTTAGGACATCTATTTCAGTGATTTGTCAGGTAATAGGGATGTCTGGATACCGTTTCATAAAAAATTGCTTACAGCAACTCTAAGCTTAAGTATTAAACTTCGGCGTCTCACGCTGTTTGTGCCACAGACGTGAATGATGCCTTGCATCATGCGGCTTGTTGAAAAGAGGTGAGCTGTTTATTTATGCTGTTAAGCAGTCTGACTTACCATTTCTGCCTGGTTAAACAGGTTAACAAATACTATAGACTTTGCCTGAGACGTGTCTTGGCATCAGAATATCATAGATATTCTGGTTTCTGTTGGGTTATTTTGTCTTGGGCAAGTAAGTAAACACCTAGCAATGTCCTAGCAACAACCCAGAAGACCCTAGCAACGCACTGTTCTGTCCCACCATTCATGGCATCCTAGCATTGTGGCTGCAATTTTTGTGTTGGCAGGCACGGTCACATTGGTATGTTGTGTGGGGGGGAAAGAATCCTGCACACTATTATAGCTAGCAAAGACCTTTGACCTTTATCCACTGTAAATTTAATATAAATTACAGCACATTTTGAGTATTTTTGCAAGCTATGGTAGTATGCATCATTCCAACCCACACAGCTGATGTTGTATGCACATACCAATAGCTTTTCAGTTTATTTATTAAAAATGTAAACATCTACTTCATCACTAAAGGACGGTTAACTTTTAAAAACACTTGACGTGAACCTACGTGTTATTTACGTTCACAGTTATATCAGGAAAGTCTTTTGCATTGAAGCGGTTTCAGTGTTCATGCTCAGCATTTGTTGGGGATGTGTGAACAGAATAGTAGAGCTAAGAAAGTGCATTGATTGACATTTGCTGTTGATGTGTTGTCTGTCCTGCCAGCCAGCGTCTGTCTCTCCTTTTCGCACATGTCATACAAAGACCATCTGTGGCTCACTCATGCTTTGGAATTAAAAATGACAACCCTGCATCCTAACACACACCCAGCAGCGCTGTAAGATTATTTCCTGGCACTGTAGGCAGCCTGTAAACTCTGGAGACTCGACAGACTTTCATGCTATTTATTGGTTAAGTGTTATTTCAGCACAGCATAGATTGGCATGGTATGACTTCATTAGTTAGAAAGTCCTCTAGAGCTTTTAGCATGATTGATGATTATATTTGATGCTTTATTTTAAAACCATTATGGTATACGGTGTTATGCTATTACATTAGGAACAAATATATAATTTAATGATGTTTATCTAAGTTACATGAATTGGGTCACATGACCATACAATCCATGTCAGTTTCACTTATGTAGTGATAGTTTGGTTTGATGGAATTTTGGTTTATTTGATGGAAAATGTATAACATTTAAGGATCATGTGCTTCCTAAGATTGTGGTGGCATAGAAACCCAGTAGTTGTTGGAAGCTGAGGTTTGGTGGCATCTGCCCTGCTTTCCAGAAGAGCTTGTGACCTCGTTTGGAAGTTAGAAAGCATGCGAGATCCATTTTCCTTATATAACCTCATAAACCTGCAGTCAGTTCTATGTATTTATGACCAGAAGTAAAAGACCAATTCTGCTTGCTCACGTTAAAAAAGCCATAGGCTCTCTCATAGAAAAGAAATCAATAATTTCACCTGCTTTTCATTTCATATTGGCCGGGGATTGAGGTCATATCCCTGCAAATAACAATATGTCAGAAATTTATTAGTTGTTTTTCTTTTACTTATTGAACAGTGAGTAAAAACATTAAATAGAAGGCACAATAGCTGGATTTCTGTGATGTCAGCACAAATATAAATTCTTTTAGGACATGTCAGAAATTGTGTTTACTAGATTTAAAAAAAAAAAAGAAGGGGAGGGCTTTAAGAAGCTTTAAATGAGAAGAGTCTCTTTACCTCAATTCAGTGTTACCTTGAGAATATGCATGTTGGCTTGGCACTGCCAAGAATGCTAACTACAGCCCTGAGTGCTAATTTATGCTGACACACATGAGCTGTCTTTGTACAGCGCCAACAGAATTCTCTTTCGCTTAAGCGTGGCTAAGCAGGACCTGAAAGAATTTGTTCTATATCATTACGTTCTGCACTGGATGATATGGCGAATAACAAGCTCTTAGGCTTGACCCTAAAGAGATCTTCACCCTTATGTCATCGTGTGCGTCATTTCTGTCGTCTCCCTTATGTTGTGCTGAACCCTTATGACGTTCTTTCTGACATAAAACACATTTAAAGAATGTTGATGCTTGTGTTAAATCTCACAGTGAAAATGAATGGGGGCCGAGGCTGTCAGTTACTGACATTCTGTGTAACATCTCCTTTTGAAAAGAAGGTCATACTGGTTTGGAAGTGACAGAAAATGATGACAGTTTTTATTTTTGGATGAACTGTCCCTTTAATATACAGTTGAACACACACTAGTAGCAAAATCTTAGAAGCAGCAAGAAAAGTGAAAGCGGGGTATAAATTGTATATACTGTAAGAGAGTGTAAGAGAAGCTCCTAAACCTTAATTATATTCACTCATTCGTTTCACGTTTTGATGAATGTTTAATATTGGCTAATTAAATTGACTAATTTGTCTAACTAACTTTTTAAATCGACAGAGACTTTGGAGCAAACCTGGGGTTATGTATTTTGTTATAGTCACAGTTATGTTGACTCCTGGTTGTGGATTGATCCATATTGGGTCTGCAACCAGGTTATTTAACCATTAAGGCTCATTCATACGAAGAACAATAACGATAAAGATTTAAAAATTATTCTAAATTTTGTATTAATTTTAACAATATTGTTGGGATCACTTTAAGATATATATTTTTCCAGCTGACTTTTGAGACTGAAACTGGTGAAAGTTCAGCATACACATAAACATTAAACATGTTTAAACATAAACATATATGAATAAACATAACGTTAATATTTGTTGGTGTGGATTCTAAGTACCGTTCTTATTATTGACTTTAGACTACATCACCCTTTCTCTACATGTACCTGTATTTCTTCTTAAGAAAAGTGTACAACATGATTTCCACAAAAGAATCAGAATTATTCAATGGGAACATCATCAATTCATTTGACCTTCCGTATTAAACTGCTGATCATCTTTTGTCCTGCTCCTGGTTTTCTGTTTTTCACTCTGCCCAGTATGTGAACAATCTCTCATAATTAGATCTTTTCTTAACGAGGCTCATTGCTTTTCGGGTTGTTCATTAGGGACTCTTTGGTGTTATTTAATGCCAAAGCCTGCGGTTCTCCTCATTGTCTAAGTGTACAATTTCAGATGTTTCTTTCCCTGACCTACCTAAAAAATCTGCTTCTGTATCAGTTTAAAGATCCAGCTGGGAAGTGACTCAATTTGAAACTCATTGTTTTGAGACATGCTTGCATTATAATCCCTTTATTTCGCACTTTCATATCTCTCACAAGTTACTGCTCCAGATGTGCAAAATTGCCAGATAAATCACAGCAGACAGGGGAGGAGTAGAGATGCACCTGCCACCCAAACTATGCTATTTCCATCAAAGCAGAGACGCTAATGAAAATCGCCCTGAGGAAAAGAAAGCGCCCGGCTTGTCCTCTTTGTCAAATAAGCATTTAGTTTCCTAACTGTGTTTTCATGCGTATGATTTTTGCTTCAATTCCTTGCCAAAATCTCAGTTCTGACAGAAACACAATGACAGGCATACGTTGGGTGTGACATGTCAAATGCAGAGATAATAAATGTGCCTCATTGACAATGTCACTCTGCCCCTCATTCTAATAGAGGCTTAAGATGCTAAAAATTGTTAAATATCTCATTGTTAGGTTGGTGTCTTTTGATGTCTCTTCCTAGAAAGACTTTTGGGTTTGGGTTTCAGGCAGAACTAATCAAATACTTTGACTTTAAGATATAGAGACTCATTCTTTTATACTGTAATAAGGTGGCTAATATCCTGATCATGTTTTTCTGGAGTCAAGATGATTGATTTATTAATCTTTTTGGAAAAAGAGAGCGTAGAATGACAGAGTATTGGGTCAGATCTAATAAACAGGCTTTTCATACATATTTTGCGTGGAACCTTCAATGAAAATATAGAGATAACTTGACATAAAACATCTATAGAATATATGGTTGAAGTGGAAAAGTTTATTAAAAATATAAAACTACCTGTTTCATTGGTATAGGGCAAAACATTTGTGACAATTGCACGAATAGATTTCATCTTGGTCAGATGGTTGTCAGTGGTTGAGTTTTTCCAGGGCTAAAGAGTTTGTAAGATCCCGTCACTGTTTGACATTTATTAAGCCAGTTAACCGCAGGCTTCTCTGTAGTCTGCTTAAGGACAGAATGTTGCATGTTTGTGGGTGGAGTAGAGGTAACCACATCCACGTGACAGAGGAACATAACTTGTGTTGTGAGCTTTTTTTTTAAAGATTAATTTAAATGATAAATGCGTCCTAACTTAACCTTTTTCAAAACCTTATTTTTGTTTTCTAAGATGGGAAAAATAAAGGCCAAGTTACGATTCACTTGTCTTTGATTTAATCCAAAAGTCTCTTGTAAGATACTTACATTTGACACATGTCACTTCAATCACTTCAAAAGGAAATCCTGGGCTAGCACAAATCATCTGACATTGCTGTATTTTTTTCTTCAGCAATAAAAATTGCATTTTTATTCCTTCATAAGAAATAATACAACAATTTGGCATCAGTCATGTTGACGGCCCCCAAATTGCCTTTGGTAAATGGTGTATTAATACTGCAGAGGGAACAGGTTGAAATGTCAGAGTCTTGGATCTTCTTTTAAGCAAAAGTGATGTAAAATGACTAGAGAAAATGTCACATTGGCCTTGTCTTTTCATGACAGGACATTTTAAAATCCATTCCGTGTATTTTCAGGAGGAAAACAGGATCAGTTTGAAGAACGCATTAGCATACAGGGCAAGATAATGCATGTACAATACAGCAATAACAAGATTCTGCCTTTGATAAAATAGTTTGAATTCATATGTTGCCCCTGTAAAAGACATTTCCAATGCATAATAATGAGAAGATCTGTAGAAGTTGCTTTGGCATTCTCGTGGTACACATCACTTTCAAATTACAAAAGAAAAAGCAAAAAAGAATAAAAAGAAATGCAAATCCCAAAAAACAGTGTCAGTCAGTCTGTGCATGTGTGAATGTCTTTGGCATCAGACCTTATCTGTCATCTTTACAACTTTTTTTGAAGTGAATGAATATCCATCTGGACCAAGATTGAACATCAGTTTGTTTATTTTACAATGATCTGTTTTGAATCATTTTCTGGTAGGCTACACAAGAAATAGTCTAGCCAAAAACAAAGACTTTGTGATTAGTTATCCACATTCATGTCGTTCCAAACCCATATGACTTTTATATGGAACACAAACAGAACCATTTGTTCACAGATTGGACATCACTCGTTCTCTCTTGAACGTGCCAAAGAAAGCTAGTGCAGATGCCAAGATTTTAGTTAAAAACTACTTACATTTGTCTCTTTTTCCCACAAAGCTGTCATTTGACTTGGAATATGGAATACAGAGCACTTTTATGACGCTTTTATAGTTCTTTGGTGTCGATTTTATAGCTTGAAGTCCCCATTTATTGTAATTGAATGAAAAAGAGTGACCAGTACAACCCTTCTGGGTTCTATAGATCAAAGTCCCTTTAAGGAAGTCTCCGCACTCAGTGGCCATCTTTGCAATGCCTCCGGGCAGCCATGAGGGAAGACAGATATCTCTAAAATCGCAGACTAAGGTCACAATAAAACACTGTATTTCAGGCCAGCTATTAAACCTGACATGAACTGTATCATAAATTCTTCTTAATCTCAATTTGTGATATAAAAACAAGTTTTTCCGGATCGCTTCAGGCACGTGCAAAGATTGTCAAGTCCTTCAAGCACTCTATAGAAAACTCTGTAGTTTTATTATTATAAATGGGGAAAACTGCAGTGTCTTGTTAATTTTGTAATCTTTGTACAGATAAAATATTTTTTTTTCTTTTTGTTGAACTGTTCCTTTAACAAAAGTGAGATGAGATGACTTGACATGACACATGCTTGTTTTTTATTGGTCCTCATGTGATTCATGTTTCTGTCCTTTACACTTACAAACGGTGGTGATGATTTGCATTGGCTTAACATCTGTTGGTTAATCTTTGAGGGCAGTGAAGTATTCTCTTAGTGACAGTCATTTAAGAAACACATTTGGAAGTGATTTGGATGGGAGGTGATGCCTGTGTCTCCAGACTCCTGGGCTGCAGTAAGAGAGGAGTGAAGGATTAGTGCTTTGATTCTGTCCAGCCCATAAGCAAGAGCTGTTAATCCACCTCAGAGTCATTACCGAGAGTTCTGTATAACCAGCAGAGTTGTCCGTTCTAGAGCCGTCAATGAGGCCAATCAACACGTTTGTGAACATGAGTGAAAAAGTAATTAGGAACAATTCAGCTGACAGTTTTGTCTGTGACAAGTTAAACTGCAATTGTTTTTTAAACTGCTACTGTTTATTTCCCTAGACAAAGGCTGTATAGTCAGATCAGTGACAAGGACCCAGACATTGCTAATGTAATGAAGTTATTGTTTACTGGAGTGCTGAAGATGCTGTGAAAACAATGAAACAATGTATTCCTCTCATTCTTACAAACTGTTAACTGAATCTATTGTTTATCCTTCCCTATATGATACATATGATATGAAACACTAAAATTAAAGATAGGATAAGGTGTTTGCTTTACAAAATCGCAAACCATTTTAAATAAATCATACATATGGTTATGAAGATGGACAGATGCAGAGGCAGATTAAATACTTTAACTGCAAAATGTAAGAAGTTGTGAGCTTTAGCATTAAAAGCAAACAAGACCAGCGCTGTAAGTGAGTTGAAATGAAGGCAATTTAAGGGTTCAAGATATTGAGTGACGACTCAATCAGCGGTGTATAATGTAAGAGAAACAGCCCACGTGGCTGTTTTCACATCAGCTTCACTGACTCCACAAGCAGATGAAGACATTTCTGCACAGTTTCTTTAAATCTGCATTGATTGTGTCTGATTAGTCAAAGCGAATGTCATTCAACCTTTCCACAGTCAAGTGCTTGAGATTGACCCTGAAGATCATATACTTAGCTGTTGTCCTTTAACAGACTGGTTTTGACATTTACAGAGTGAAAATGGGCTTTCAAAAGCATGTCTGTTCACCCTGTGATCTTGGCTCTTTGTTAAGTTAATCACTGGCAAGTATCTGACTTGGTGTGCATGTTTGTCTAATTTTAGCGATACCCTTTGTTTATTTTCTGTGTTGGCAGAAGTTGCTTCTGTTTTGCATTTTTCTAATTAAATAATTTTTTTCCCCGGACAAATGATATTTTCAGCAAAACAATTTGAGTGTGAGGTTTAATTGAAAAATTAACATTTCAGAAGTAGTTGTAGTGTTTGATATGTTCCCCTATTGCTTTAATGCCTGCATGCACTAAAGCTGCATGGAATCCACCTGATGATCAATGATGTCACAGCGTGATCTGAGAATGTTCTAAAGAGCTTCATGTGAGCTTTAATGGAAGCGGAGAACTGTGACCTTTCGTACAAAGCAGTTGATCGTTGAACGTGATCAGCGTCACAAATTTGCTTATTTGTTTGGTGACCTAAAGTCTTTTAGAAAATTGTAATTAATTTTTTCCCCATTTAGTGTACAGTTAGTGTATTACTAATTGTGGACACTTTCAAAAACCCATTTGCAAGATGTTACATCTAATGGACATGTGATCAGACATTCTTACATCACAAAGGTTCTTGATGACACTGAGAGTGAGAGATGAGTGTATTTCTGTTGCTTTAGTTATTTGTTAACAGGCACTGTTTATACAGACTCCTTTATAAAGTATCTTTACTATAGAGACAATCCCTATGTTAGTTGTGCTGCAATAGAGAGTATGATCATAAAACCACTTTTTCATCACCAGCCCTAGAACACTCTTCACTCGTTACAGGAGTGTATTGTGATGTGTGTGGTGACTCACACAAAACAGCCATTAACATCCAGTAGCGCTTGGCCTATCAGGAAGCCGCTCACCTGGCGTCTYGGTTCACCAGTAGCATGTCAGCGATTGGCGGGTAGCCACATCTCTCGTTCTCCCCTCTCATGTCTGCTCTCCTGGTTTTATCAGTCTCTTCCCAGCAGCCTTCATTAGCCACAACCAGCTCTTGATGAGAAAATCAGAATATGAAACAATATCTGCTTGACTTTGATTGTGCTGATGCTTGTTTATTCAAATTCCCCAAAACATCAATTCGGAGTGTTGAAATATCTTCGGTTCTTGAACCACACTGCTGACCAGAAGAGGGTTTTGTTTTTTCTACTGAATGATGGTTGCCAGATCTCCCACAGAGATTCTGATGATCTAGATCAGAGTGTGACACGGCACACTATGTGCCCATCCACAATAGATGGATAGAGGGGATAATAGAGGGGAAGAGAGCCTATTGTGTTGTAGGATTTTGGATATATTAAAAGTGCTGGAGAGGTTCAGTATTCAAATTAAATTTTTGGGAAATTCAACATCTAAAGGCTTTTGCCTTGAAGTGGAGTTACTCCTAGGTAACTCCTTCCTAACCTGAAGGTTTATCACAGCTGTTAAAGGTAAAATGTGTGATTTTTCTGTATATTTTTTTCTTGAAACCAATCTCTGTTAACATGCAGAGAAATAACAAACTACATCATGTTGGATGGTGAACTGGATCAGTCTGACAGAAAATTCATTGTTTTAACAGAATCCTACAGTATTGCTTATTACACATATTACACAAACCATTTGTACATGTATTTGATTATGTTTGAACTCATCATTTCGCAAATGAAAACGAAATAACGTTTCAGTTTTATTAAACTGAAATTGGAAAATGTCAGTTAGAAATAAATGGCTGGATCATCTCTGGCTTAGTACTGACAAATGAGATGCATTGAGCAATCCATCAGTCCCTATTCCGGTGAAGTTAAAATGGTCGCTCACTGCAGCCAACAGAAACAGTAAATGTCAACTCCAGAGGTGGGTCATTCCCATTATACAGGACCTTTTGATCTCTGTGACTTTTAAAAACGGAATATGCCTGTGTTGTAATGTAATGAAGGCTTTCTATTAAAGAATATTCTAGAAATATACTCTGCTTGAGTTCAGCTGTCACTTGCTATAAACCTCTTATATTATGAAACCCTTAGTGACAATACACAGGTTCACTTAAAATAAGGGGCTGCTGCAGCTGGGCTCAGACACTTATTAGTCATTTAATAGAACCTGATTTTTTTTTCAAAATGGCAAAAAATACAATAAGGAGTTTGCATAGTATGTCCATATTTTAAGTTAAATAAAAATTGTGCTGTGATTTGGACAATGATAAATAAACTGAAAAAATGTAGACCCTTAGCTTCTATAATAACCTGTACAATAACAAAAAAATGTTTAGGATGTCATTCCTATATGCAGTGCATTTTCATTATCATGCAGTATATGATATAGTAGGAAATAACAATATAACCATATATTGCAAAAAACTTACGCAATCACACATTGCATTAGTTTAAGTTTGTTTGTAATTTTGTTCCAATATGTCAAACTGTATGATAAGGACATGAAAATATACTGCATATAGGAATGACCCACACAGGAGACCCTGAGCGACAGCTATTCAATTCTAATTGAGTTCATTAGTGTGTTTCTCTAACACAATAGAATAAGCTGGAAGGAATGTTATCACCTGACAAATATCATTTGAGTTAGTGGCCTCAATAGTGGCCTCTAAAAATAGAGGCAAATTAGATGGAATTAAGCCAGAAATCTGCATTGCTCTCAGACAGAAATGACCAAAGTAGGTGGTCTCAGGGCTAACCCAGCTGTCTGGTTTCTGAAGCGCCGAACATCTTCATTCTGTCCACATGCATTTGAAAGAGGAAAAGGTCACATAGGCTTGAAAGCAGGAGAGTTTAGCATGCAGTATGCTCACTCTAAACTCTGATCTAATATGCTGTTTCTATCTGTTGAACCTTCCACCCTCACTGGTCATTCTCTCCATGCGTTCCAGCAAATCTCTCCTCACTACCGGAACCTGATCCTCATTTCTGCCTCCCATCACATTCCCACTTCATGAGCAGACAGTCTAATGCCCTGAACCACGATTGACAGGCACCAGTGAGGGATATCGCTCTACTCAGCCTCCCACAAGCACCTGTCTTGAGGTTTCTCCTCTGTTATCTGTTGGGTTGTAGGCCATTCAGCAGGATACAATGGGCTTATTTTTTGTTGGAAGTGCAATACCGTCCCTTTTTGTATGAAACACAAGATGATTCGGATATAATAGTTGTTGACTCAGGATATTAGGTCCTTTAAAGAGAGTCTCCCCACTTGACGGCCATATTTGCAGCACCTCCGGGCAGTTTCATTCATACAATGTTCTTAAATGGAGGAAGACAGATACATTTAAAATCAACGGTTAAGGTCACAATAAAACAATATTTTTCTGACCAACTGCTATCAACTGTATCATAAATTCTGCTTCTTAAGCACAAATTGGTCTTAAAAACACATTTTCCATGTCTGTCAAGCTATGCTTTTATGTAAATGTTGGCAGATACCTCACAACACTCTATACAAAGTCCTTCCCCCACAGAATCATTAGTGCTTAATGATTGACGATTGGCTGTTTACTGGAAGGCAAGTCTTCCCTCACTAGAGCAGCCATATTGAGTGTTGCACTTTTCCCCATTCATAGTAATAGTTCATAGTAAAAATGTGGCATCTTATTTATATTCTAGAATCTTTGATATTACTCAGGGCAATGGCTACGTATAAATTAGTAGGAAAATATCCTGGCTTGAATTTAACATATACATACAGTCAATGCATATCATACAGTGCTGTATTGTAATGTGAGATTGTTAATGTAGTGGAAACTAAAATGCGTTTGGAAAGACTTTCAGTGCAGGGTAAAAACAAAACAAACAAAAAATAAATGAATGAAATGTACAGAAAACAGACCAGGGAAAGTTAGTAGGAGAAAGAGGAGAGAGCTGTTATGGACATGGCCTAAACTATAGAGTGCTCACAGATAAAGACCCAGAGTCTTAGACTAAATATGTCACCAACAGATTTAATTTTTTAATGTATTTATAAGAGTGTCAAATAGAACTGTCACATTATTTTTTTTAATTTTTGGGGCTGTGTTTGGTTTATGCACATGATCTGGTTTAAAAAGAAGTTTTTGGCCTGAGCGTCACGCATCTTCATTTACACATTTGCTGTTTGAGAGGTGGCAGCATTTAAAATGTATTTTTAAACCATATTCATATTTCAGTATAATACTGGTGTAATATTTGCAGAAGAATGGAATGTTTAGCACATGGAAGTGTAAAATATGGAAATTCTAATTCTCACTTGAAAAATAACTTCGTGATTTTATTGTAGCTGCCATTACTTTCAGAAAGCCAACAGATGGACTTCAGTTGGGTTATATGTAGCCTATAATCATACTGTTTAGAAAAATATGCCAAAAATACATAGTGTTGTTGTTG
>JAZGTK010004197.1:0-25170 GCA_036877625.1 Ambastaia sidthimunki | reverse complement strand
TAATGCTAAGTAATGCTATAAAGTCTTGTTCATCTAATACTATAAAGTCTTATTTATATTTCTTAAAGCTTCAGTGAATAAGTAGACATTAAAATCTGTAGACTTCATTACAAACGGTGCCTCCTCAATTCATTCTGACTCAATAAATCTATGAATAAATGAGTTTTTCCATCTGGGCAGGATTGACATCTAAGGTATGAGGCCGTTTGTTGGCACAGTTTAGAGGGAACATTGTCTGTCATGTGTGTAACCATTACTGCCCTAATCCTGCACCCTGTTCTGGCTCCACACACCTACTGTATGTCTTTCCCTCTTCCCTCCCACCCCTCCTCCCCCTCCATCTCCATACAGATCAGTGTTGTGAGCCCCCCTCATCCGGACGAGGACACCCCCCCGCGCAGCCTGTCCACACAGTGACCGCCCTCGGAGCTGTCCTGTCACTCTCGCTGTGCTTGTGTCTGTGTTGACATTGCTTCATCTTCACCTTGCCTGGAATCAGCCCAAAAGACTGAGCCAGGGACCCTGTTCCTGTTTTTCCCCACCAGTGGGCTTCATGCAGTGGGGGCCGATCGTTCAGACTCTTAGCCATGCCGGTTCATTTCCTCTCGCCAGACTCCTGTGGTGTTCCCAAAACCCACGTGACAGTGTGACATCACATCCTGTTTCTCTCCATGCCAAAACTAGCCTGTTTTTTTTTCCAAAAGCTCCTGCAGATTTTTGAAAACAACAGAAAAACAACTGAGTGACTAATTTGTGTATTTTTTTCACCTGTAACAATAGCAATCAGACCTTTAGTTGTATTTTTAATGGGCTCGTCTTTGCTGGTGTTTACAAAGACCCACCGAGCCATCGCTGTGGGGTCTTTCCGTCTTTTTTCCGTGTTTCTCCCATTGCTGCTTGCATCCATGGGCTCTTTTGTTTTGGTTTATTATCACAATGGGAAATGTCAGCAGTTGTATCGCATGAGAGAATGCATTTAATGATGTTGCTGATACACACACACAGAGCTATACAACACAGCACTCATTAAACGGAGTCAAGTAGGATTTCAAATTGATATGACTTTTAAACACTAGTATCATAAATCAGACGGGCCCCGCTGTACCTCCTGTTACCCATAATGTGAGAAAAAATAAAACGAGGTTTCTCCCTCCCACAGATTCAAGATATAATGCACATTAATTTTCATTCTCTGCGTACACCCCTGTCAGAAGAATTTCTGCTTTATTGTATATTCTCACCGTTGATGAGAAACGAAATCAAGTAAATGGAATTGTCAGCAGTTTGTGAACGAGAGCATTTGCGTAATGTTGCTATCGGGGAAAAAGGTGTAACGTATGAATGGAGGGACTGAAGCTAACAGTCGTTCATTACACGTGTCATTGTACAGAACTAAAATCACCCGGTTGTGTTTTAACCTGTAAAATAATGTAAATTGACAGACTGCTTCTCATGACACCAAAATGCTGTAGTCGATTAACTGAAGCTTATTTATTTTTGAGTGTCACATTAAGCTTACAATAAGGTTCTGTATGTTAGCATTAGGTCCTGCAATAAATGACATGAAAAATGCATTTTTCAAGTCATTTTCGAGTTGAATAAATTATTACCCTAAATGTATTTTGAATGAACATGAATTAACAATGATCAACAGTATATTTATGAATTAACCTAAACTAATAAGTGCGGTAAATACGTTGTTTATTGTTAGTCAATGACACCTAATGCATGTGATGTTAATGAACTGAACCTTATTGGAAAGACTTATTGTTTATTTGCATTCTGAGATCCAGAAAATGTGACGTGTGTAACAGATCGTGCTGTTCTGAGGCTACATGAACATGTTTAAAGAATCAGATCTTTTAAAAACGAGTTCATGTCACAATCGGTGAAGAAGTCTGTGTCAGATTCATGAATAAACGAGCTTATCCTGCTGTCATAACTACAGCCTCTGAGCTTGTATTTTTTGGGGTTTGTTCAAATGCACCAGCTCATGCTGAACATATATTTGACTCCTTGTGTCATGGTTAATACAAAAGCATTTGATTGACTGAATCATTATATTATGCAACACTGGAATATAAATAGCTGAGATTTAATAATTTATAATAATAGTTTAATTCAGGAAAGATAAACATGAATGTTAAATAAGCCTTTATCAATATTGCAGAGCTATTAAAAGACTTCAGAATAATATGGTTCCATCTTATTCATTAAGCAATGAAAACACATTAGTTTAATAACTGGTTTAGTGAGTTATAAGGTTTGCTGATGTAGGAAAGAAACATTAGACTCTCGTGCTCTTTTCTGGAAATTTCAAAAATATAGCAGCTGAGCTTTCTGCTCACAAAAGCATCACTGAGGTGTTTCATTTTAGTTGACTAAAGGAAAAACACTTTTAAAGTTCACTGCACAGAATTGCAATATTATACAGTCTCATAATATTTTACAGTTACATTTTTTTGAAGCATAATTTCTAAATGGTAGATTTTCACTATTTTTAAATGATAATTATTATGGGAGGTTTTAAAACCTTCACAGCACACCTAATTAAGACATTAGATCTCAGATCTAGACTTCATACTGTCTGTATTATCTAATATATCTATTTGGAAATATATTAGAGTCTCGTCGATTTAGACTGTTAATCTTAATCACCTATCCTTGCTGCCCCTTCCATTCTTTCATTACACCTTAATAGAACATTGCATTTCATTTATGAGCATGTCAAAAACTTCAATATTGTTCTCGTTAAGAGAAAGGGTCTAAACCCAGTCCATTAAAAGCTTTATTTCCTAATGTGGCTTGACGTCTTATAAGATTAGAATGGCTCTTTGTTGATTGTTCCAGCTGGAAAAGATTCCGGTAAATTAAAATGGACCTGTTGTTTTACTTCTGTCCATAACAGCTGGTCACACTTCTCATAAATTACCTTCTTTTTATTTAGAAAAAGAAATCTGGCCGGCTAGCCACAGTACAGCCATTTATTGTAAAGCCATAAGTCATAAATCACAGAAGGTATCGGACAGTGCATGAGCAACAATGTGTTTGTTTAGGACAGTAACACTGCAGAGATGGTGGTTGTGTAAACACCTTTTGTTTTTTCAGATGTATGTAAGGTTACACTGAATAAGATTATTAATCTTTAAAATGACAGTAAATGAAATTGTGTTGTAGGGTCAGTTGTTGTTAAATCTTTCTTAGTGATGAAATGAACATACGAAGTTATTTAAAATTGTTTTATTTTTTTACCCAAAATGAGAAAACTGACACCGTTGTTCAAGGATAGTTGATTTAATGTTGAATTAATGTTGCATTGATTATTTTCACCATTAAATCAATTGTCTTTGCTATCTGGGGACTTACCGTCAAATATATTTTGTGCATAACAATAAAAAATGCTACATTGTTCATTGAATAAAAGAGAACAGCAAAAATTATAGTATGATGACGTTCGTACGTTCGCTATCACACAAAATAATGGAAAGACAACTACAGGGTTAATTTTGCTGGTTACACTGGTGTCAAAAGGGAAATCTGTTAAAAGTATAGAAAAGTGACATCTAATTGGTGTCACTTGACACCCATTTCATTCGTTCTGACCCATCAGTCCAACCCCATGCAGAGCAAAGACATCTTTGCCACTGATAATGGCTATCGGTCTATTAATCGTCTAACGGCTGGAGGGTCCCTTCTGCTCGTCTAGCATGCCCGTCTTAATGAGCGCCAGAGTCTTTAAAGCATCATTATGGAGTCATGCTCCACTTGTGACCTCTGCATAGGTAGTGCAAGGGATGATGGGTAGGGTGGGGGGGAGGGAGTCTTAAAATTTGGGACATTTTTCATAATGACCAAAGCTTTAAATTACATCAAGTCTCCAGAAAGAACCATTCACACTGGAGATAAGAAAGTGTCTCGTTTTATGGAGAGTTCCTCTGGTTTTTGGATTGATTAAGTGCAGAGGACCAAACTGTCCCCGGTCTGCCCAATGTATCCACTAAATTCTAAAGAGAAGCTATAAAAGTTGTATTTGAGGTTGGATAGGTGGTTATTTTTGCCAACTACTTGCTTCTTAATAAAACGCTGGTAAAAAAAACGACTTCATTGCATCACTTTGTAAGATTTCATTGCACACCAAATGTACTTGGCAAAGCAGATTGTGGGGCTAGGCTTGGTTTAATGACATCATTTCCACAGGATTTAATTAGAATCTGATGTCTACCATATACACTATATAGGAGATATATAGGGGCAAAAAGGCTGCAGTAGCGTATATATCACAAAAAAATGTCCTTTTACACAGAATGTTTAATGCTGCACACAAGCAACATAAATTCAAACCGAAATTACAATTGCATGTTAAATTATTCTATTAATTTAAATGTGAAATTATGAATATGGAAAATGAAATTATGAATGAAAAGGGGCATGAAACAAGGTAGATCAGAGCTGGCATATTGAAATGTGGCCATTGTGTATTTAGACAGAATTTTAACCTCAATATATAAAGACATGTTTAATCTTCCAAAGACTCTTTTTTCCCCCAGGTTTATTTTTTAGTATTTATTCATGTCATGTGTGTAAAGTTAAGTGTTTGAATGTTAATTTCGTTCAGGAGCTGAGGGATACACACAGCCTTGAGGAACGTGTATGAACGAGGTCTTAGATTGTTTCTGTTGCGTTCTTCACTGTAGAAGTTTTTCCCCAAACTGCCAGACCTCAAAACCTTGGATCCTCTAAAGCTCTACTTAGTCATGTATCAGCTTGACACAGCCATTAAGTCCCACACATGATTATAAGCTTCATTACACTGTCAGTCATCTGCTGGGAACCACCCACAGACCTCCTCGCAGAGTGTGGCTACAGTCCAGACACGATCAATCGAGCTTGAGTTATTGCTGCTCATTGCTGAGTCTCAATCACCGCTCAGACCTAATTAATTGAGTGCGTTGAACTCAGATGCGGATGGATCACGCCCATTTGTGGAACTTCAGGATAAGTGATATTAACGAGATGCTAAATTGAGCTTCTAATGATGTTATAAATCAACAACAAATCAGCTACAGGAGTGAAGACACATTTCTCAAGGAGATCAGAAGGAAGGACGGTAAAAAACAGATGTGTTGGTCGATAAGTCATAGCGGAGGTGACCATGTGCTCCACGCATCAGAAATAAAACCATACAGCCGATCAATACATCTGAGGTCTGAGTGCATATCGCCCATGTGTAAACTGATAGATTCTTGCATTGCGCTGTTGGAAAATCAGTGCTTTGGTGTTGCCCTAAAATGTGATGTTTTGTTGAGGTGGATGTGAAGTATTTTTAAATAAGTACATTTGTTTATTTAAATCATGTTGGTAATTGGAGGCTGTGTTTACAGGGTACTGTATGTGCTTTCCAATTTTTATTAGGATCCAGTTTTCATTTGTATTCTTTGATCAGATCACACAAAACGGATCTTAATACCGGGTGTAAACGGGTCCTAAGAGGTTCTGAATCGCTCGATGGACCGATCTGTTTAACATTGTCCGTATCTTCCCCCCGTAATGTGTTTTTTTCTCACTTTAATACCTTGTCACTACATCCCGATCAAACCCGAGACTTCTGGGATGGTTTTCTAATAGCAATGCTGCTTTCAACAGAATGTGTGATTGATGTGTTTAGGGGGATGCCATTGCCCAGAATGTTCCTTCAAAATGGATGTTTCCTTCTGAAAGCTTTCCAGACAGCCTCATTTCCCCATGCAAAGCCCCTGCCGTCTCAGTTTAAATAAGGTCACCGAAGTTACATCACCTTGAAGTTCTTAATGCAAACTTAAACCGCGTGAGCTAGTTCTATTTAGTACACGTCGTCCGCGAGTCATCTTTCATGAATGCTTGAATTGACTTTTCTTTAAATGCGTTCACACTTCTGATCATCATTTCAAATGTTCTGACAACCGGAGGCTGTCGGCAATGACAAAACATTGAATTGAAGCGCTGAGAGCTTCTGACTCAAGGCTGCTGTTTCAAAGAACAGAACATTTGCTTTAAAAAGATTTTTCCATTAATTAGGACTTTAAGAGGATCGTGTGTTTATTCGTTTACTTAGAGGTGGTGTTTAATAATGATTTTTTTAATGATGTTTTAAATAAAAACGGCCGCAAATGGATGAATATTAGTGTTATGTCAGTTCTTTTGTGTGATGTTGTGTTTAAGGATCAGTTTAAAACATGCTGCAGCATTCAGTCCACTCTGGATTTACATTACAAAGAATTCTATGATGATTTATGACGATTTCTAATTCACATTTCAGATTTTCACACTTGAAATATTTTTTTCAGGGTCATTTTTAATGTTTTGCTATGCTTATAATTTAACCTGTGTTAGTAATTAATCCTGGGTGGACACATTGTACATTTGTAAACCCTTGGTTACTGTTTTTATTTGCATATTTATGAGGTTAATAACGTTGAAGGACTGCCTGCTTTCCGCTTGCGACCTGTTTGTCCATATGTGAAAATGACGACACATAAATCTGCTCCGGGTTTTTAAAGACCAAGGAGACGTACTATAAAAATAATACTCTCTTCATCACTTCAGTTAATGTATTTGTCACTGTTTGACATTAAGGTCAACAGTTTTCTTATGGGCATTGAAACAAAGCACAGCACACGTTTCTGCATGTGTACGAATCTCATTATAAATATATTTTGAATGAGGTAAGCAGGCGGTTTCTGATTGGTTGTCTGTTGCTAAACAACTTGCTGTAACATGATACCCGGCTTACAGGAAACATTCTCCGAAAAGTGTCTTACGTTATCAAAAAACGTTCCTGCATTAACGTTGTTTATTATTATATCAAGAACACTATTCTTAATTAGTTAGTGGAACGTTTTAAAAACATTAAAAAATATTTTGAATAGCATTCTTATAACCAAGCAAAAACGTTAATGCAACTTCTAAAAAATGTTTATGTTTTTGAAGGTTTTATGAGGTTTTGAATGTTCCTAGTACTTTCAAAGTAACATTTTTGTTACTTAATGGAAACGTTAGGAAAACGCTATTACAACCTAAAATTAGCTTGGGTAGTGTAGCAGAGTGTTTAAACTGGCCTTAAGCATTAACGTAAGCGCTAATCCTCCTTCAACCTGTCAATCAAATATAATGCATGTACAAACAATAATGAAGTCTGATGCTGTCAACACTGTTACTGATGACATGCTAGTACAATATAGTTCCTGTATTTGTCTCTAGGGGTCTGATGAATGCTTGTACTGTGTGTTGCTGGGGTCCCTCAGTGATGGTTCTGTGTGTCTGGTGTCTCAGCAGATTCGCTGTTCAGCGGTCTGGGTCTGGGTGCAGTGGTCGGGCTGGGGTTAGCCGGCCTGCTGCTGCTACTGGTGCTGGTGGACGTCAGCTGCTTTTTCCTGCGCCAATGCGGCCTGCTCATGTGCATCACCCGCAAGCTCTGCAGCAAAAAGACCGCCACAAGCGGCAAGAGCAAAGAGATGGAGGAGGGCAAGGCAGCGTATCTGTGAGTATCCGCTGAGTGTCTGTTAGCATTGTTATTAGCCTTCACGTTTAAATCAGTGGTTCTGAAACTGTGCTGCGTACAGTAATATACATAATATATATATATATTTGTTTTTTTCAGTGCTTTATGTCTAATGAATTTAGATGTATTTACAGTTTTAATGTTTCCTGATGTGTCTCAGACACAACTCACAAACTTGTATGTACAGTATGTGAGTTGTGCAGAGAGTCTAAAATAAACTAGGAAACACACTCTTGATATGAACTGTTGTAAGTCCATGCCCAAAATAACAAACAGCATATTGGAGAATATAGGTATAAAATTTACTATATGGTATAAAAGTCACTATAATTAAAAGCAAGATTCAAGACTGACCTGCTATTGAGCTCAGTAGCCTACAGTTATAACTTCTAAATGCTTCTTACATATTATTTTAAATTGGATTTGTATATAAGCATGCACTTAAATTTCATATTTCATTGCACTTTTATAAATGCTATGGTGAGATGTATGTTTATTACATGTATATCTTGATTGTTGGAATGTTGAAGGAATGTTAAAGGAATGTTGGTATGTGTTTGCTGGTCACAGCTCTTATGTTTGCACGTAAAGTAAATGAAAAAAACATTTTATCAGTTTGCTGTGACTAATATTGGCTGGTACTTGGATGTTAGATTGGATCAGAAATGATACTTGAGAACCACTGATTTAAATGATTTAAAACCACAGCAACAACATAACATTTCATAACATTTAGCAACAGAAAAGTGCCCAATGCAAAGTTCCAATGGAAAGATTAAAGTACAGAGATGAAGGTGTGACAACAGTTTAACAGTAGAAAATAAAAAAGCGTGTGAGTCAAATGAGTAATTTGTGTTAAAGGTCATTAACTTGCTTGTTATGAAGCAATCTGACATCACCACACACTGGCCGTTCATCTCACGCAATTTATGATTGTTTTATTTGTCTGTTGTTTTACTTCCTCTGACATTTGATGTTTGGATTGTTAGGTGACTGATCTCAAGTTTGTTGGCACGTTCCAGCAATTTTAGGTTGTAAAAACAACATGTAGCTAACGATTTCCCAAGTAGTAAAAATGTAAAAAATATTGTTTTGAATGTTATAGGAATGTTATATGTTTGGTTATGTAAAAAGTATTTAACTTTATTTAAACATTTTTTTTAATCTGTAACATTTTTAATTGACAGCTTAGGAAAACTTTTTAATATGTATGATTTATAATGCTAAAAAAAGTCCTATTAAAGGTTACTGCAAGAACGTTTTTGATAACCTTGAAAAAATAAAGGACATTTTAGAGGACATTAGTCAATGTTCTAAGAACATTTCCTGATAGTCAAGTTTCAGCATAAGTCCTTCCCAGCCTCAAAACCAGAAGTCCCGTCAGGTTTGTTGGACTCAAAGTTCAAAGAGATTAAGGGCCAAAATTCCGATAACAAGCAACATTTCTTTGCGAGGCCCTTTTGATGTTCTAACACACACGCTAAGGCATAGCCAGTATCTGATATGCACCCCCTGCCTTCCCAATGGTGCTAGCCTAGACTTTAATAACCTTATTAGAAAGATGATGATCCTTGTGAACAGAAGCTGTTTTCTTTCCAGTGCCGTGCTGTGTGATGAAGAGTCGTTTGGGGGCTTTAAGATAATGCACAGTCAGACACCCCCAAGCCATCACAGGCCAAATGCACCCGGGGGGTCACACAAATATAGCCTAAGAACACACAAATTTATAAACCTAGCGTGACATTAAGTCCTGGTTTAGCTCAAGGGACTCACAACTTTCCACACAACACCCCACCTGTTGTTAAGCAAATGCCGTGGAAAATGTGCTTTTGACTGAAATGTGCGGTCCGTCAAACTAACTGCCTCGTACGGTGTGATCTTTGTTTACTTCCCGCAGGAAATTGCCGCTGAAGGAGGAAAACGGGAAGGAAACGCTGAAGCCGGACACAATTGAGATCAAGATTCATGGTGACAACAGCCTACACATGTCACAGGAGGACAGTAAAGCGTAATGGGGGCCCTGCTGTACACTTAATAAACATGCAAAATGTGCCACCCTGAGATCAATAGCAAGCAAACTAATGAGAATACAAGCAAGAACACGCCAACCAATTGTAAGATCCTTTGTTAGAGACTCTTTGTCGGGGTATCAGAAGAGGCCACATGATAACTGCTTTGTGAAACATTTTTTTGGAGGTTGCCGCTCAACAAACAGGCACCTGTTTATTTGTGCTTGTTCTCGCTAGTTTTTTGTTTATTCGAGGCTTTTTGCGGTTGCTTTAATGTCTGATTCTTTGTTACTTGAAGAGGTCGAGTCTATGCTGTCTTTATCTCTTGCTCTCTCATTCACTGTTTCTTTAGAAGCCGGCCGTTGCATCTTACAGCGTGGTTGCGCATATACATAGCTTTTACTGCATAAAGAATGCGTCATATCAGAGTCAGAATTCAACATCTCGTTTGAGGTCTGTGTGTCGTAGTTTTGGGTAAGTGTTATGTGTTTATTTTCTAGCTCCTTTATCGCTGTCACTGTCGCCCAGACGTGAAGATTCAAGAAATGACTGAATGTTCAATAGCTAAGAGAGGATCAGCCACACTCGACCCCAGACTGAGTACGGTCAGCGGGTCGGGGTGGGGGTCACTGACACGGGCCCAACTCAATGAAGGATTTGTCAAAGATTAAAGTGTTTATGTGGGTGAAACTATGTCCCAATTTTTGATACTTTCATTTAATCGGAATCATGTCAAGATATTCCTGATAAAAAATAGAAAGCGCTTTTGTCTTTCAAAGTGTGTGGGTGTGTGTGTGTGCGTGTGTACGTGGGCATCTGAGCGTGTGTGTTGTTTTGGATGTGTGTGCAAGCAAGCATGGTGTATAGAAAGATAAACAGTGACGTGTAAAGAAAGTAGAGGTTGCCAATTCTTACATGAAACAAAGAATTATGAAAATATGAAAATACCTACTGAAGTGCAACAGTGTAAATATACTTGTTATAATTTCTTTTGGAACGTTTCACAAGATGGAAAAAATAATGAATCATTCCAGGTTGTGTCTTTGTGTCGCACATGACTGATTACAAATTATGTTTATCCACAACAGAATTTTTTTCAGAGATCTACGTAAAATATAACTGATGATTTATCGAGAGCTAGAGAAAGGCATGCGTCTGCGTCTGCATCTGCGTAATTTCATGTTACACAGTTTGCAAAAAGCAGTACGTCACATGAGCAGAGTGTCTGAACAGTACACCCTACTTTACTTTGCTTACAATAGTAAAACAACTGACCGACGCTCTGTGTGTGCTGAGATTCTGAGGTATGCCACCAGAGGACATTTTGCTATCCCATAAGGCCATGGGAACTGTCAGTTGCAAAACAACATGAAAGCTAAAAACTGTGAGCCAAGTGGCTCTTTTCAAATGTAAAAGCTATAGGTACCAGTAAAACTGTTTACCGTGGTTAAATTGTACTTGTTAAAGAGTAAATTGGTTGCTGTTAATACATCACGGCTCAAAGAACAACACCAGCCTGTTGTAGTATGTGAGGAATGTATTTATACAACACACCTGCATACCAAAATAGTGTGCTTCATTAACAGGAAGTATGTACTTAATCGGAATTAGTGCATACTGTAAAAAGTACAAAAAAGAAGAATTTGGACGCAGCTGTTACCTCTTTCTCATTGGCTCAGATGCATCACAGAGGTCTTAGCTATAATATTACCCCCATCTGTATTTTGGTAATCGAATCTAAACAGTTTTGGGTTCATTGGAGGATAAAACTCAATAGCTGGATGTGAGATATATAAGAGGATCTCTAAGCGTTGCAGAAATGCAATATAGATGGAAATGGTTTGGGTGTGAATATCATGTTTTCAGCTTCATGTGCAACACTCATGTGCATTGTTACTTTCGATTGGGCCAACAAATTCTCCAAACTAACTGTGTTTGCATTATTAAATCATTGTATTTTACATACGTCAGACTGTCCACCCTCAGCGCAATAGAACATTGTGGAATGTTGCCCAATTCTTTTCAACAATCTAAAGGGAGCACTCCAAAAGCCCAACTGTACTTGTGGAATTCTTGTAATCCAGTGTAATTTTTCTTCTGTAAATAAAAGTGTCCCAATATAAAACTTCAAGGCATTTTTTCTTTCTGCATATTGGAACAAAAGCCACTAGAAAAAGATGCTATTTTGCTATGAATGGTGCTTTAAGGTTCATGTCTTTGTCCAGGAGCCAGTGACCTGTGAAAACACACAGTCCCAAACTTCACCTCGATTGGAGGAATTTCCCGCTCTGTGCTGAACCTCAAACAGTAAGTACTGCGAATTTAAGGACCACAGAGTCACCAGAGCATCAGTGTCCTTGGTCTTGGCTATCCACTGAACACAAATGGTCTGTAATCAAGGTGAAAGGAGAGCAGAGTAGATAATAGCCGCCCAACTGAGAACAGTTTTGAGGGTTCAGAATGCACATTCCATCTTAATGGTTCACACGACCCTCTCAGGCTTTTCCTAAATGGGTCTGTTTTGATTAATGAGTGGACGTAATGAAGTTCAGCCCAAGGCACCTTTGATATCCGGCCGACCCTATGCAAGGGCATACTGTATGTGACACTTTCTGGTTAATTTGGGAAAGTTACTTAATTTTTTTCCTTCTCTGTAGACTTAACTCTGATGTGCTTGTCAATTCAAAAGCTAGTTCATTTTATTTTTTAGCAGGAACACTCCACATGGGGCAGTTGTGGTCTGCTGGTCAGTGAATTCGACATGTAAGCAAAGGGTTCGATTCTCAATGCTGCCAGGAAACAACTCGGGTGCCCTTAAAAAAGGCAACTTCTGAGGATTCTGAGTATGGGTCACCATACTAGGCCTAAACTTCACTTTGTTCTATAACCTGGTAGGTTACTGGTCTCGACTGCAGTCGAGAACTGTGTGGCCTCTACCAACACTTGAAATGTGCAGTTAGAAAAAAAGATGAAACCAAAGTTTGGTGGCCTCATAAATCTCTGAGAAAACTGCCACCATTTTAAGACACTCTCCATTTGAAGACGGCCATTAGTGTGCAAAAATAAATTAAAGGCACAGAGTCTTCAAGTTTGTTTACACAAGATGTCACGTTCCCATCACTTTCCTCTTTTTCTGTTGTCTGGTAAACTTTGACCTGCAAATTTGCAGAGAAAACATACGCTTGGCCAGCAGAGGATGGAAATGTCACACACGGACCTCTTGACTCAGTACAAAGAACACAAACTTCAAAGCAGCGTGATTTTCAGTGCTGTGAGGTAAAAAGAAATTGAATTATTATTTGTTATTTGTGATTCTTTTATCATTAAAAACAGAAGCCCTAGAGCACGACATCAAATCCTATAGCCAATATTCACTGCAGGATCTGAAATAATTTATGCCTTCTTTAAAAGAAATTACTTTTTTGTTTTAACTTTGCTCTCAGGCCTTGCCACGTAAACTTGCTTATAAAATAACCAAATTAGTCATTTACTTTCACTAGTTAGAGACAGTTTAGAATGTCTCTTCTCACCCCAGATATTTTTAGGGTTCAAACAGGAGTCAATAGACTCAAAATTCACATGTACATTTAGGCATTTAACAGATCCTTTTATCCACCGGGACTTACAAGAAGAGGAAAGCAAGGAAGTGATATATAATAGGGAGGCAAAAACATTGGAAGTGCTGTACAAAGTTACAGAATTACAAAGATAAAATGCCGCCATTTGGAATGTATTGCAAAAGTCTTTTTCTGACTGCAATAATCCTGTCGAGTTTTTAAGTGTGACGTCCCCTGAAACGTTTTTGTTAATTTCAAGACAACTGTCAGCGTTTGTCTCTGACTGGCAGCAGGAGTATTACAGCAAGATTAGCATGTTTATTTAGACTGTATTTCGCTTTAGCTGAAGCTGTTGTTATTGCTTCTGTTTGTAAAAGTGTTTCAGTTACAGACGTGTCTTAAGAGATTTCTCCTCAACAGTTTGAACATAACACACGCCACACAGCCACTGTACGTGAGGTTTGCTTTTAAACCTGTAAAACTTTTTTTTTGCTTTTGGCTCTAATTATAGTCTTGCCTGATGTAATTAGTCAAATTAAATAAAACCTGTTTCAAATTGCGATGGTAATTAATCGTTTGCAGCCATTAAAAATTATATATTTTGTTACTTTAAGCTTCTTTCGTTATTTTGTTATTTTTAGTATTGCAGTAAAGGTGGAGATTAATGTTTAAGCAGAGCCATAAAATAACAGCATGGTGACATCTTTGTTGAAATAAGCAAGCAGTTTGTTCTGTTTTAGCTGCAGTATGACAAAAGATATTATTACTGTCAGCCAGAACTACAGTGAATGACAAGCCATAATGACGGATGATGGAAATAATGATAAAACCTCTGAGGGTTAGTGGATGAAAGCTAGTACATCACCTCTATGGTTTTTATATCATATAGTGGAAGTGATTCAAATATATGAACTATATGATTTAGCAATAACCTTTCCTGACCCAACATTTGGTTAATGTATTCCTCGACTGCCGATAATGTAAATCATGTTTATGTGGCTCGATTTTATCCGTTTATAGTTACAGCGTTTGCTCAGTTTGGAATTGAGTTTGAATGAGTTTGAAAAGATAGATTGAAATGTTGAACTGAAATTGTCATGCAGAATTTAAAGAGTAAATTATCATAAACGCATTGAACTGGTTCTGCGTTTAGGATGGACAATAACCATAGTATGTGGATAGGTCAGAAACACCCATACACGCAAAAATAAAAGAAACAAATCAGATATATACATTAAATATCTGTTGTGTAATTTCACAGAAAAAGGAGTTTGTACATTTTTAAACCTCATACATTCCTTTTATTCTTTAGAAACGCACACACCCAAGCTCAGACTGTTTTAACTTTTTTTGGAGGTTAAAAATGAACAAAATCCTTCTTAACTTAACCCAATTCCCAGCGGTAAGTTTATAATAGTGATTTATAATTTGAGCTGTCGGTCTGAGTATCATTTGACTACATAATGAAAAGTATGTAAAGTAACCTGCAATTTTATGTTTCAGACAGAGATGGCGATAAAGAGGCAATTGTTACGGACTGCAGCTTTAATAGAACATTTTAAAGTTGAATTCTGGACTAAAGCTTCATGCTAGGAGAACAAATCCTTGGCTAAGCCTGAGCAGTGAGGAAACCCTTCTGTAATCTGCACACAACCACAATCTTTCCGTGAAGCCTGTCACCATTTCTGATAACAAAGCAACTTTAAAACGACACGCAAGTTCTTTAAAAATATCAAAGCTTTCTGCAGCCCTTATAACTGCTGACAAACTCCGTAGCTTTACACGTTTGTGCGTGAAGTTTAGCAAACTCTCAATCGCGTGTGCGGCACATATTCTGAAAGCGGCGGGCCTGTGAAGCGATGCAAGAGTAAATCCTGCAGTAAGCCTGTTGGCAGTGGCTCCTCCTTCCTAATCTGGCCGCTCTCAGAATCTCCCATGATGCCGTGGGTTGTTTGGTGCACCTCCTCACCTGTGATAAGGCGCCTGAGGGACACACTGAGATAAATGCTTAATAATTAAAGAGATGGAGAGGCGTGTCAAGGGCTGTGCTCGGTTAATGCCTCACAGGCTGCCAGGATGAGCGTCTTAGCCAGAGCAAGAACACAGCTCTCTCAAACAGATGGTCTCCTCTCTCTCTCTCTCTCTCTCTCTCTCGCTCACTCTCTCTGTTTGTATGTCTTGCACAGTCTGACCATGTATTAATAAAACAGAAGTGAAGCGGCAATAACAAAGAGGCTAAAGCTTAAAGGTACACTGTTTTTTTTACACTAATTAAAAAAGTTTTACACATAAAGGAATTAATGGAACTTTGAGAACTAAAAATGAGATGAAAACTCAAAAGATGAAAACTCCAGTCATATCAGACGTGCAATAAAAGGCTTTTTTTTCTGGAATAGATATTGAGATCATATAAGGTCACAGTTATACAGTCACTTTATATGCCACTTTTGAGACAGTGTTCAGAGCGTATTGTGTAGCAAACATGTAAACAAAACAGAATTCTGATTGAATATTCCCAGTAAAGCATCTGCCCTTTTAACAGTGAACATTATGAATGTTGGCTAACGTTCTCTTAAGGTTTTCTCAGAATGTTTTTGCAGTAACAGCAGAACGTTTTTCATTATATATTATAATTAAAAATGTTATTTTTAAGTTGTTAGTGGAACGTTTCAAAAACGATACAGGCTTACTGTTAATACAAAAATACATGTTAATACATCTAAAAATAATATTTATATGTGTAAAAAAAATGTTTGAACGTTCCTACAACTTTTAAAATAACATTTTAACGTTTTTCTTACTTACAGAAAACCAACCTAAAATTGTTATCTGGGTGATATAACTCAGTGTAAAGTACAAAACCTTTGGGACACTGAAACAAACAAATAAGTAATGCATTGTTAAGAATTTTATAAGCCTATTGGCCGGAATGAGGTGAGTCCAGTGGGCTTTACCTTCTCCTTGTATTAAAAGGTCACACCTCAAATAGAATGTTATCTTCTCATTGAGGTCTGGTAGATGCCCTCTAAATGCCAGTAAGTGTCCGTTAAACACAAGCCCCGGGGTAAGCGCTAATGGAGTGCATGATTGAAATAAGCTGTCCATCAGGAACTAATGCATTCAGAAGCTCAGTATGATCTCATCAAAATGAAGGGCAGGAAATAATGAAAGTCTCTCCCACTTAATCAGACCGAGCAATCAGATTTGTGTCAACACATGTTCGCTCGTCTATTTACGTAATTAACTATTTTGCTGTTGTGGGCCTAATAGTTTGATTGCACCAGGACGGCCATAGTCTAATCAGAAGGTTCGATATGCAAAAATAATGATTGCGTTTTTATTAACGTGGGATTTGGACATGAAAACACCGGAGAGCCTAATGGAGCAAACCTCCAGAGTTGCTTAAACAATCAATTTACTGAAGACTGGGAAATTGCCACTTAGTTGTCCCTCTGGTTTCATTCAGAAACGAACATTCCTCAAAGGTTGAATGAATGCTTCATATCTAAGCGCAATTTACGCTTGAAATTCGCAGAGACGCCAGAGTTGCAACCAAACCGAGTAGCTTCAGGGGTTAGGAAAGTTGTATTACATGCAAGAAGTGAAAACGGCCACCCTAGAAAAGTCAGACCTAATTCTGCCCTTCACTCATTAAAGTCAACAGAATTGTGCATGTGCTCTGACGGAGAAAGAGCAGGCCTGTGTATTTTTGGTATGAATATGAATGGAGTTAGTCGGCCATGCTTTGCTAATGAGACACAGGGAGCAGCTCGAAGACAGCACTAATTAATTATCTGCTGACATTTATGGATAATAACCTTATGGTGGGTTTCAGACTTTATGAATATACATGGAACATGAACAGAGCTGGATGATATGAAAGAACACAAATATATAGATCCCTGCTGGGTGCTGTGAACAATATGTCAAGTGTGCATCGCAAATTAGTCACACATTTTCTGGTATTTTCTGATATTTTCCTTCAGAGATCAAGTGATTCAGTGTGTTCTGACCTATTTTGTAGCTTTTTAAAATGACATTTACAATTCAATTTCTCACTTGTATTGAAGTGTTAAATGGCCATTTTACATTCTAAGCCCAAAGGATTCTGCTACATCACAATAATAATTCACTGGGTCGTTAGTTGCCGGGGTCTCTCATTCGTGCCGTCAGGGTGTCCGTGCGATCGGAGTCATCTGCGGTTTGGAGCCCGGGGTCCACACCGGGTGGGAGCTGGTGGAAGCTTGCAGCTATTTCCCGCAGGTTTTCCAGAGGTCGTCCTCATTCCCAGGCATCCAGTCACCCCCCGCCATCAGGAATACAACAGCTCATTAGCGTCTGCCTGCTTTTAATGAAGAAATCTGCATACGTTAATTAGATCTGATTGTGCCCTATGTGGTGCAGTCGTAGGCTGAGTGATGGTGCAGGGAAATTGTGAGCAATATAAGCCGTCTGACTCGCAATCATGTTTGCGATTATGAAACACATGTCGGCTCCTCCGCAGGGCTGGATACCAGCGTGTCGTGTAACTGTGGTAACACTGGTTTGTAATAAGCCATACAGCAGGTGAGCAGACTGGTCATTCTTTGTGCTACACTGATTGTATTTTAAAACTAATATAGACTGATACAATTGAATTTGGCCACAGCTAGTACTAAGCTAACAGGGAACGTTCTGAGAATGTTGGTTAACATTCTCAAGTTCTCAAGTCGTTCTTGCAGTAACATTAGTAGAACGTGTTTTAATGATATATGTACATATATATCTAAAATATTCTTAAGTTACTGGTGGTATGTTTTAAAAAAGTGCAGAATTTTAAAAACAGCTGAATAACGTTCATATAACCAAGCACTAACATTAATATAATGTTAAAAACTGGATGTTTTGAACGTTCCTAGAACTTTCAAAATAACATTTTTAACGTTATTGTTTTTTAACATAAATGTTAGGGAAATGTTCTTACAACCTAAAATTGTTAGCTGAGTGTGTTGTGCATTAAATTGATATGAGATAGATATGATGAGGTTTGATCATGCTGGTATTAAAACACTGCTGTGGTTATGTAATCTGGTTTGTGTAACTGGTGTAAAGGTTTGGTTGTACAGTGAGGATGAGTCTTTTCCTGTGTCTGGTAATTGCTTGCCTGACTCTGTCATTTCCACTTTCTAGGCGACACAGTCAATAAATCAAATAAATGAGGCCTTTAGCAAGGTTAGATGTGTTTCACAGTGCAGAGTTCAGCCTTTCCTATTGTCTGAGATTTCTAACAAACACCCCGTCATTGATCTTTTCACAGTACATCAATAAAAGCCAGACGGGAAAAAGTTGTGCTCGCACTGTGTAGGAAAGTATAATAAAAAAATATTTTCTTTTGTTTCCTTACAGTAACTTGTGTTCTTTTGCAGTTGATGTGCTTCTTAAAAAACATTTCATGAAGGTTGGACATACCGTGGAACCTGTTCCACCGTGGAACTTCGTTGAATGAACTGAGAAAACAGGCACTTAACTTAAGTACCAAAAACAAATGCAGCAACAATGTGATGGTCAGATCAAAAGGAATTTGAACGTTTTTTCCAAAAATCTGCGACTTTGGATGTTTTTTGGATTCACATTTAGTTTATTTAGTAACAGGAATTTCCATGTCAGTTCTGATTTGGGGAATTACTGTGTTCTGTCAGTTTCAGTTTCAAGTATGTAAAGTCATGTATTGGTCCAGGCACATGCACAGCACATTGTTTGGATGTAGGATTTTCCCCATCACACACTTTCCTGGGCATTCCGCACAGCTGATTAAATTATTATTATTAGAATAAATATGTAATAAAAAACACTTGCATAAGCAACACAAAACATGTTGTTAACTTCTGAATCACAACCCAAAAATAGGTTGCAGACCAGCTAAAGAGCAAAACATGTTTGCTGATGAGATTGAAATACTTTATTGTTAGTTGTTGATGAAAAATGTTTCGTACAATCACACCGTACAGTATTTTTCACAGATTCACAGATTCATCTGTCACAGTTGTAAACAGGTTGTGTGACATGCACTTGGCGCTAAACCATCAACAAAACAATGCAATCTCTTATGACAGTCAGCAGTACAAAGATGCAATCAACTATTTTAAATATCAGTTCATTTGCAAAGAGTGTAAACAGGTTTTATGCCAACAACACTGTGTTTGTGAAGTAGTTCATTGGCTGTTCAGAGCATTAAACCATCAAATGCCTTTTGAATACATTTTAAAGTAATATACAACATGTATGTATTAAAAATGCTTTTTAATCAAAAACATTTTTTGTATTGTGTTGGAATGCCACTTGATGTACAATCTTGGTCCTGAAGCACAGAACTTTTAGAGAACATTAGCCAACATTCTGAGAACCTTCCCTGTTGGCTGTTTCTAGTTGGTTACACATGTTAAGCTAGTTAACCTAATTATAGATTTATACAGCTATTAAATGGTGTGTCTGTAAGGCATTCTGTTTACAACATACTGGTTTTCATAGCTAATTGCTTATAGGTGTGGGAAATTATTAATGCATTTTTTATTTAACTGCATTTAAATTGATTTAGCATACTTTATATACTTCATATATATATACTGTATATACAGTACTGATGTGTACAGTATATGGTTTCAATGTGTAGGTGGAAATATTTCAAGCTGTAGACACTGATGCTTCATATATTCAATATTTCAGTTTTTAATATTTTATTATAACTCAAGCCGTAGAACTGTTATGTGTAGTTGTTAAATGTCATCACATGTTGTCCATTCTGAGACTCAGTTCCACTGGGCTGCTTGATTGTGGTTCATTGCACTGATAGCACCACAATCTAATTCATGTTTAGTACCAAAGGTGACTGAAAGAAAATGAGATTTTTGTATTTTGTTTCTCTGTGAAAGCATTTTAAATGTATTTATTCCGTCTGGTGATGAAACTTTAAGTTCATAAATTCATTCTTATTCATTCGATTGTAGAGAGTAAAACAATATACTAGCAATATAGGGGCATTATATATATATCAGATTCTACCAGAACTGTTGCGTAAATAGAATTTATTTAGTACTAAAAAGTATTGACTGTTTTCCCTTAATTTGTGTCTGCTTTGTATTTTTATTCTTATTAGATTATTGCATCATTATTTTAACTAATATGCTAAAGCTAAACTCTAAAAATGAAAGAATTGAACATCTTTAGCACATTTGCTGATGCCACAAAAGTGCATTTTCATTTGCTTTTTGTGTACGTGGTACTTTAATTCAGTTTCAGGCCTTTTTACAGTTTATAACAGTTAGAGGCATAGTGTGTCCTCCTATAATTGGGATAAACCACAGACGGGTCAGTTTTGATGCCTGAAAGGTGCTTATGATGCTGTCAGAGGTTATTTCAGTGCCGTCACAAAGGCATTTTCGCTTGATGTAGGCTGTTCGTCTCCATCAATTACGCTTTTAAACTAAATCATGCTTTCAATCATAATCATTGCTCTAAATGCTGTTCTAGCGCTAGCAGAAGACACGGACATTCAGATCTCTCCGCGTAGGTGCGATCATCATCTAAGCTGTGTGTGAAATGGTTCAAATTATGTCTTGTCTGGATGAGATAGTGGACACTCATCTGGGCAGTTTGTTCAGCTCAGGGACACTCCAGAGCCATTTGGACAGAAGTAAATCCATTAATCTGAAACACTCTCAAGATCGTGTACATCAATCAGGGGACTTTGTAGGAGACCATTACTGATACATCACTTAAGACTTTACTGGGATTGTGGATGATTGAGATCCTTATTTTACATTAGACACCCTTAAAACAAGACAAAACTTGTATTTTATGTCCTTACCTGCTGTTCAATAATGAAGCACTTTTTATATAATGTGCCGCTTTATATAATGAACCTACAGACAAAAAAAATGAAGGGAGCACCTGTCTTAAACATTTGATTAAAGGGTTCATTTTAAAGGCATTGGAACTTTAGGGGTACTTTAGGAGCTTAGGGGCATATGAATTAGATAATTCATATTTCGAAATTGCATCCCTAAATTGTAGCTGAAAGTCCACATGGGTCAAATGGATTATAACTACTGTACTTATTTGTCTTAAAGGTGCAATCTGTAGCTTTTTTGGGTTAAAAAGAACAAAAAAATCGAGCAAGAACATGACAGGTCAGTGTTCTTACCTCGATTCCCAAAGTTATAATAATGATTTATAATTTGAGCTGTCAGGTCCATTTTCCCAGGAAATGTCAGTTTGACTTCATCATACGTACGTAAAGTTATCTGCAAAAAAAAGAGATGGCAGTAGAGAAGTGAAATTACAGAGTGCAGCTTTAATATTAAAAATGAATTGTTGTTAAATCAACTTTAGAATTGTAACTTTGCATCACAAACCGGTTTTCCAGCCTAAGGTAAAACCTTTACGTCTTTGAGCCTGTTTGGAAACCGAAAACCTCATGGAATGTTAAAAGTTCAGGTTCCTTCCTGCTCATCAGAAGCTACAGGAAACATCTGCTTCACCTCTGCAGTGGGTAGAGATGCCTCGGGGTACCAAATCTTCCGTTTTATTTTCATCTCGGTGAGTGACATGGTTCTGGCATGGGCTGCGGTCTGGCGGCTGTGGGCCGTATGGTGGAGGCTGGGTCAGGGATGGGGCGGTCAGTCGTGACAGGTCCACCTGCTCTTGCCTGGACTGGATGGACGGCACCAGCTGTTTCTGAATGTAGCAAGTCTGGGCAGCTGCCTGGCTGTAAACCCAAAGCACATCTCCAGCCGGTTCTGCTGACACTCTGCAATTATACACACCCACTCAAAGAGAGTCAGGGAGAAGAAATAAGGGGTAGTGGGGCAGAAACACAGGGCTGGAGTTCACTCTTGCCTCCCTGACCTCCATCATTAACTGATGTTATGACTCATGATCTCCTAATCAGAAAAGACCTTTTTGTCTTACTGCAGTGAAGACCACCAACTTCCTGTTATTATGTATTTGGTGAACAGTTCCAGTGATGGGGATGTAACTAACTAAAATTAATGGTACAACACTTTTCAAATCACTGTTTTTGCATTGCATTGGGGATACACGAAATGAGGCATTAATTTAACGTTCTCATACTGTAAAGTGTTTCAAATAAACCTCAGCAGCGTTGTAGTGAGTCTGTTTATTCTCTTCATGCAGATGGTCGTGTATAAACGAACAATTCACAGTTTTGAGTATCTGCATGTCGTGTGTTGAATCCTTTTAATAGCAAAATATTTAGTGATTCTATCACTGCCGGTTTCACTCCATATTTGATTATATTTTGTCTGTATTTAATGTAAAAGTATCCATGCATATGTAATGCTATAAAATGCAAACAAGTAGCTTTCGCTGCACTGTGCCCATTTACTGCTCTCTTCATAGTAATATCAAACAGTTTTTTGCCTTTTTTCAAATAAGATTTGTGTGGTAGATCTAATTTTTATTCCCACAGCAATTGCATCCTCCTTCAGATCTTAGGGCTAGAAAAACAGGTTCTCTCGCTCCATCTCTCTCTCTCTCTCTCTCTCTCTCTCACCAGAGCTGATCAATAACATGGCAGACTGCACGTCTTGATGGTGATATAAGCAGTAAGCGCAATCTTTAAAACAAATCTTATGCCAGTGCTAATGGTTAATAAGGCTTTTTAACTTAATTGATTTTTATTTTCTTTCATTTACATTTAAATCATAGCACATTTCCCTATGGCTTAATTCATGCTGATGTTAATGTGTAGAAACATTGTGTAAATTAGCACAAATTAAAAAGTGCTCCAGCATCTCCAAGAAAAGGTTTCTATCCAAGTTTCTTTTTGAAAGTTAAGCTAACTATTATACGTTTTTTTGATACTCATGAATTACATTTTATTATTTATCAAGTTCCAGTAAGTTTAGCATCAAAGCATGAACTGGCCATAAATATTACAGAGAAATTGTCTCTTGACATTGTAATTTCCACAGAACAATGAGAACCCAGAACTTCACTGAACTGTTTTTGCATGTTTTTGTCTTAAGACAATGAATAAAAATGAACACTGTGGTTCAGACATTAAAGAGGAAGTGGCTCTTGGTTTCGTTGTAGTTTTTTCTATTGTTGCTAAGTTCCTCTTGATTCAGACAAAATGGTTCTTGTCTTTAACAAATCTGCTTTGAATTGTCATTCAGGGCTGTCTTATGATTTGCACAATGTGAGGGCTGCAGCCCTTGCCGTGACTGGCGGTGTGTGTCGAGTGATTTTGAGTGATTTTGATTTATGACATCGATTCGCATTCCCATAAAAAACATCATGTCACTGCCCTTCTCTAATGTAAACTGAGGGGTTGAGTTTTAAGAAATTGACCATCTTTAACTGCATTTGCTTTGTGTTTAATTATCAAATCTGACATTTTCTGTATTTGCAACTGTACTTTTTGGGGGGCACTTTGAGAATATGGGGTCATTAGTTTAACAAACTCTGTTTCATTATGTTCATAAACTATTCACATGTAGCCTCCTTAAGAAAAGGGAAGAGATCTATATTAGCAGAACACAATAAAAAATTAAATACCCTTAATACCACCTGGAATGTCCCTAGTTTTTCCCTCTCATGAGTGTTTCAGTTGAGGTCATGCTGGGGACAGACCAATACTATCTAGTGAACAAAACCATCCATCCTTCCTTTTTCCCAAATTCTGTCTCTGAAACATGTCTATTGCTGACTTGGCCCAAACAAGATTCGGTGCATTAGTTTGACCCTCACAAATTGGTAAGTTAACCAGCTGACAAAAGGTTAATTTACTGATAACACAACAAAGCCATCCTTCAGACGGACTTTTTCCCCTATAATGAAAATTACAGCTATACATTTGAGAGGAATAACAAAAAAATGCCATTTAAGCTTTAAATCCACCAATCCAAAATTGGTGTTCTCAGACAATTAATGATGAGTGAGCGATGCAGGAAATGAGTTTGGCCAGAGGTTTCTCGCCCCAGCCACATATAAATTTGCTTTGTTCTCTGCAGGAGTCTGATGAACCCAGTAAAGGACAAACCTCCTCTGATACCTCACTGCTGTTTTTCTTTAAGCCCCGAGCACGACGCTTGAGCACATACTGTCTCAAGTATCCACGGTGACCAGACTCGTGGATGAGTTGGTTTCCATAGCGACGGAGCATGAGACTGACAGGTGATTACGGTGTGTAAATATGGTAAAGTCTGAAATGATCATGAAATTGCGGCTTAAAAATTCTCATTCATTCCTCTTAAAACAGCATGGGTAATTGAAAGCATGAAACGTTATATTATTCATAAACTCCATTATGCAGAACAATAGACACGCAAGAAATTGAGCCCCACTTACCCAGATCATTTGAGAAAACCATTTAGAGATCATTTTATTCATTGCACACTCAGTTTCAGCTACAGTAGTCACACCCATTTGTAGCATGCTTTGCTGGCTGGATTAAACAAGGCACCGATCTGACGGAATGACCCAGTTCTCTTTGATTTGTTGTGGCTGCACATTCATGCAACACACCTTTCATTTTTCCTCATCACAAAGGTGCTATTGGATTACGGTCCGGATAGAGTGCGACTCTGAAGAAATGCCCGTGGATAAGCCTACACGAAATCTGCACCTGCAGGGTGGATTCAGAGATTTATCCCAAATTCTGCCTCAACCATGTGCATGCTGCTGAACTGAAGATCTGTCCAGACAGGTGGTCCCTTTTACAGAGATAATGCATCATTTTCCTAATGCTTGCCAAACAAGCAAGCGCTTTATAGTCGTGGCCTCGTGGTTAGAGAGTCGGACGCTGGTTTGATTCCCACTGCCTGCAGGAAATGCCCTTGAGCATGGAACCTTTGCCCCTGCTGCTCCCCTGATAGCTGCTCACTGCTCCAGGTGTGTGTTCACAGCTTGCAGTGTGTGTGTTTACTCCTCACTGATATGGGTTGTATGCAGAGGTCAAGTATGGGTTACCATACATTGACAAATATGTCACTTTCACTTTCACACATTGAGGTGGCTTTTTAGTTCATTAGCCACTATGCTAGAGGATGCTAGTATCCACTAATGA